>JAVSBS010024021.1:0-52308 GCA_033124195.1 Coracias cyanogaster | reverse complement strand
AACCTCCTCCTTGAGCTCAGCCACCTCCTCCTTAAGCTCAGCCACCAGGCTGAGCAGATCATCCACCTGGTCACAGCGGACACAGGTGCTACCCCCGTCACCCTCCACCAGCAGTGCCAGACTCTGGCACTCTCTGCAGCCAGAGACCTGGACACCAACGTGCTCCCGCAGGACCCCTGTCTGTGTCACCACGTTCTTCTTTGCAGGAGGTTTAGCCCTGGTCACAACCATTGTTGTTTTCTCTTGGGTTTGTGTTGTTGGGAGGTTTTTGTTTGTATGGGTCTCTTCTTTTTCCTTCGCGTCCCTGTGCCCCTCCCCCACACGCCCTGCTGGCCGCGCGCCGAGGAGTGCAGAGGCTGGCTGTCTCGCTGTGGCGGTCTGAGAGGCGGTTCCGGCTTCGCCGCGTTTAAATCAGCCGCGGGTTCCCCGGGAACGCCCCCAGCCACGTGGTCCTCTCGGACTCTGTCGCGAGAGGCTGCCGGGTCTCTCTCCCCTGCCTCGGGCTTCCCTGAGTCAGGGAGCCCCCGTCCCCCTCAAAAAACCTCCAAAATGGAGGAAAAAAAGCGCAGTTCTCGGCAGCGGAGCGTGCCAGTGCCGCTGTCTCGCTGTGGCGGTCTGATACTTCATCTACAACAGTGAAGCTAAATTATTTATGATTTATAGACATTTATAAGCATCATATTTCAAAAGCAAACAATGCTAAACCTAATTTTACTTATCTTAAAGTACACAGACTTTAAATAAGCTTATTTTCTTTTCATCTTTTAAATGATACATTGAATAAACAGAAGGATGTTATGTTTTCCTAGAACGGTTATCACCTAGAATATGTATGTATTTCATTAAAGAGGGATATACAAATAACAAAAAATGAAATTGTAAGTAAAGTTTTAAGTACTATAAATATATTTGGTTTAAAACAATTCAGCAGATTCAAGAACTGTAGTTGGTTTTTGCAGTTATACAAAGCAGGTGGGTTTCTACATACTTAGGCAGTGTTGTGATTAGTAATTAGTCCATGTACAGTCAATCCAGATTTGGGATGAGTATTTGCAGCACCAGATGAACTAGTATGGTAGGATTACCTCTACTCATCTCCATGTAATGGATGGATTCCTTTATTCTAGTAATCCATCTTCTTTTTCATTATGCTGATCTGGCAACAGAGCACTGTTACCAAATGCTGAAATTTTTGTATTATTGTTACTAAGTTGGTATCTTATATAAGTAATTGATGGCGTTTATTAACAATGCGGAAGGATTAGCTAAATGGATTTTTTCTGCATCTGCCATTACCATGGTTTTTGGTTCATAGTTTATTTGTAAAGCTCAGAGTATTCTTTCAAATTCTTAAATTGAAAACTTAAAAGCAAATAACAGCAGTTAATCAGATTACACAGTAACTATTATTCCTAGGAAGATTATGATTCAAATTCCTGATTGAGTACGTGAAAAGAAGATAGAGTTTTGGTTCTAGCAACTTTGCATTGTCATGAATAACAGGAGACCACTGCTTGACGTTAAAATCGATTGTCTTTAGAAGTTCCTTGATATTGGCACATTTTATCTGTGTAAAGGTCAAAACCAGGCTTTAAAAAACACACAGTTTTTGTAGTATGAAAATCATTCACCTGAATCTGAGGTTTTCATTGTTATGACTGCTGGTTGATTTGAAAACCTATTCAATTTATGAAGGGATCAATAAAGAGAGGGATTTACAATGTTCATTTAGAAATGTGATTATAGAAAGTTAGAGTTGTATAAACAGTCTATACTATTTATATTAAGCACAATGCAACATTTAAAATAAAATACTTTAAATAGGAAAATAATATTCATGTAATTGTTGGCATAATTTTAAAGGGAAATAAATAATATTAACAAAATTGGACATATTTTTTTTTTCTGTATGACTCTTCAGTTCATAATTTTGTCCAAAATTTTAGGCACTATTTGTGAATCATGAAGTTTATATTATTATTGACTGTAGGACTGCTGAATATACTGTATTCATTGACCTGACTAACATGTTTCATCTGTAGGATCACTAAACTGAGAATACCAGTTGATATTTGCACACATTATAATTAGGATGTGGGATAAAATAACAAATGTGACCAACATATACCCTTATTAAAGTTATTTGGTTTTCTCCTCTGCCTCAAAAAATAATAAATGAAGAACGAATGTTTTTTAAACTCCAGTTCTATAGGAAATCTTGTATTCATACTTCCTGCTGTGAAAATGACCTCAGATAAGCAATTAAGAAAAAATCTAAAACTACGTTAGCTTGCAGGATTTAAGATCATTTCTAACTTTCAGTTCACACAAGCTTAGTGAACATAGGTTGTCTGCCAGCCTTCATTTGCAATGAGTAAGCTGTGCCCATGATATCCTATTTTTCACACTTGGGTTGCCATAGAGAACAAACTTGGTTATACTCCCTGCATGGGTGTTGTTCTCTATTAATGGAAGTCCAATGGGATGGATAGGACCAGAATTATAGGAGATAGCAAAAAAGATCAAGGTGTATTCTTTTTTTCCTTCTCTCAGACCTAGCAATAAGATAGGACAAAGGGCAATGGATGCAAACTAGAGCACAGGAAGTTCCCCTTAACATGAGGAGGAACTTCATTACCGTGAGGGTTACAGAGCACTGGAACTGGCTCCCCAGAGAGGTTGTGGAGTCTCCTTCTCTGGAGACTTTCAAGACCCATCTGGATGTGTTCCTGTGTAACGTGCCCTAGATTCTATGGTCCTGCTCTGGCAAGGGGGTTGGACTCGATTATCTCCAGAGGTCCCTTCCAATCCCTAACATTCTATGATTCTATCATAAAAGGGTTGTTCTATTGAGCCGCCATTCTTGTGGTGTCTATCTTGATGCTAAAACAAAAGAAAGCCCTGGACCCCTTCCTTAGCAAAGATATGAAATTGGGGCATGTCAACAAAAGAAATCCTTGTAAAATACCTCAAGGTATGAATTTCAAAATAACTTACTCAGACATTTTTACAATTAATAATAGAAATTTACATTCTAGGTAGCTGTGCTATGTAAACAATGTTTCAGTGGTTTTGCTTTTCTTTTGCTACTGTTCATTGTGTTGCTTCTACAGTTGTATAAGATAAAGAAATATTTTTTTTTTGTTCCTTCAAACAGAGTAATTAAAAGCATTGTTTTAAGACTGATTTGTCAACTGATGAAGGAAATGGTTTTCCTGTAAAATGGATTTGGGGAACAGTGTAAAAGGCAGCATTAAAAAAAATAAATAATGGAATCTATTGGAAGATAACCAAATCAAGATATCTCTTATGCAAAGTGTGTTTTGTTGCATTAGCTCATGGACTTAACATGATATTCAAGGTCTTTTCTGTTGGAAACTAAAAACAGAAGGCTAAGATAATTTGAGAGAGTACTGGATAAAAAATAGTGCCAACAAACTGTGAAGAAAATTTCAAGCAGAAGTACTGGATGCAGAAAGGGGTTACAAAGTCCTAGTGAGATAAGGCAAAGAAGGGATTCATTAAGTGAACATATGGTTGGCACATGTGAAGGGAAAAAAGCACAAAGGAACTGTAGGCAGAAGCTGGCTTGTTTAAAACCTTTCTGTTGAGAACAGATATCTTCAACATGAAATTGTTAAGTCTGACCCTTTGCCACCCAGTAGGTGTTACCTAGTTAATGGGATGTAGAAAATTCCTGTAGAAATTGAGAAAAATGGTGCTTCTTTTAGTTTTTCAAAGATGTTAGTCAATGATGAATGCCAGTGTTTGCATTACAGATTGAAACATGAACAAGCATGACTGAGAGCAGAAGAAGCAATAATAAAATGTGAAAAGGCTATAAAACTAGAGCAATAACAGGGAAAGAAAAAAAAACACACTACCTAGTTGTTAAAATAGACAGGTACAATGGGCTCTTCAGCTGCAAAAAGACCCAAATTATTTTCCTTTGGTGGCTCCTTTTTGAGCATCATTGTCAGAGGTGAAAGTCAAAATGTCAAATGGGTCATCTGAAATACAGTAAATAAGGTTGCAAAATTATTTTAAAGGTGAAAGTGTCTGCTTCATCAAGGTCATCCAATAATCGAAGACCTTTCCAATGCAAAGGGAGTAATAAGTAAATAGGGCAGTAATAAAAAATGCAAACCCATTAGATAACAATGGATAGCAGAGGCAATGGCAAAGGCCTCCAGTCACTAGCTGATAGACCATTATGAAACTCTAGGCACAGTTTTAGAGAAGGCCATTTAGACTTTGCAATTGGTAAGAAAGAGAAAACAAGATAAACATGAGGATTTGGTATTTTTGAAGGAATCTGTGACACTTTTCAAAATTTATTAAGGAATACTTAGTGGAAGGGGATCAGGGAGGAACAAAGAGGGTAATAGACAGAGGTGTAGAAGATGGCAATTGCATGTAAAACATTGTAAGTCAGGACACTTTTCTGACCAAGCCCAGCAGCTGATCATCTGTCATATCTTCTTGTTAAATCTTTTAGCTCTCCTTCCATGTAAAGCACCCTCTGTCCTGTGCATGTGAGTGATGTAAAGGCTAACCTGTAGCTAGCTACAGGCGAGGTGAGCCTGAGTGTATTTGGTGTCAGCAACTAGAGTCCTACCAGGGTGTAGGCATACCAGTGGTGTCAGTTACTGGAGCTAGTAGGGGTCTCAGTGACAGCAGCCAGAGTGGGTGAGGGTCTGGACTACCAGCCACATGGAAGAAAAATGAGTGTCCCAAAAACCATCTACTGTGAGGGACCAGGGTGACTGGGGCAAGTTAGGGGCTCAGCAGTGGTGATAGAATTGGGACTGTGACTCACAGCCCACGTGCCTTGTGCCAGTTGCTGGTGGGGGCAAGTGTATTCTCTAACCTTTGTATGTGCATGGTGTGTACATGCAATTCACTAGCAAATTTCAAGCAGGACTAGCTGGTGAGTAGCAGTCCCAGATTCTAGGCGAGGGTATAGGGTAGGCAGAAGGTCAATGTGAGTCACAGAATCTCAGAACAGTAGGGGTTGGAAGGGGCATCTGGAGATCATCTAATCCAAGCCCCTGCCAAGGCAGGCTCACCTAGAGCAGGTTACAAAGGAACATGACCAGGCAGGTTTTGAAAGTCTCCAGAGAAGAAGACTCCACAACCTCTCTGGACAGTCTGTTCCAGTGCTCTGTTACCCTTATGGTAAAGGAGTTTTTCCTGATGTTGAGGTGGAACTTCCTGTGTTCAAACTTATGTCCATTGCCTCTCATCCTATCACTGGGAACCACAGAAAAAAGAAACTGGTCCCATCTTCCTAACACCCACCCTTTATAAACATTGACCAGATCCCCTCTCAGCCTTCTCTTCTCCAGGCTAAAGATCTCCAGGCCTCTCAGCCTTTCCTCATAAGGGAGATGTTCCAGTCCCTTAATCATCCTTGTGGCCCTCCATTGGACTCTCTCCAGTATTTCCCTCTCGCTCTTGAACTGGGTAGCCCAGAATCAGATGCAATACTCCAGATGTGGCCTTACCAGGGAAGAATGGAGGGGGAGGAGAACCTCCTTCAACCTAATGGTCACACTCTTCTTAATGCAGCCCAGGATGCCTCACGGTTAACTTACTGTCCACTAGGACTCCAAGGTCCTCTCTACAGAACCGTTTTTCAGCAGGTCAAGCTCTAAGCTGTACTGGTGCATTGGATTATTCCTCCCCAGGTGCAGGACTTTATGCTTGCCCTTATGTGTTTGAGGGCACCACGAATGAGGGGTGCCAGTGAGATGAGTCTGTTCTTGTGTACGACTGTTGGCTAGTGAATACCAAGGTGGGTTAGCCAGTGAGTGGGAAACTCAGGACCATGAACTGGACAAGAAGACCTAGAATATGGGTAGGAGTGTGGGACAGAGGGTGGTCATGCTGACACTTGAGGGAGCCACAAATGTGTGTGTGCTTGTGAATCCAGGAACTAGTGTATGCATGTGTGCTTTTATTAGTGAGATACTGCCAAATTTTACTCATGTCTGAGTTGACAACCTGCCCTATGGCATATGACTATAAGGCCTTTTTTTTTTTTCTTTTATACGTTATATTGAAGGAACAACTAATTTTTTTTTTTTGCAATTTAAAGAAACAAGACTATCTTTGCAAAGTACCTATATTTTTACTTGCACTTCACTATCTCATTATATTTAATGCATATTTCACTATAGCATTGCTGTTCTGAAGTATTATTCATGTCTTTATTTTATTTGTTGTTTTGGGGTTTTTTTAACTGTACATATTTTTCTAACACTTGTCATGTTCCTCCCTTGAGAACTGTTTTCAGTAGCTGGAAAGTTTTCCAAAGTTGTTATGTGTTATTGTTGTAAGTCATATACAAAAATTGTAATAATATTTTAATAATGATCTACAGTAAGTTTTTTAGAAGTGATTTATTAATAAATCTCTCAGAAATTTGGAAGCATGCAAACTTCAGCCTTATGCTTTATAGTACTCTTGATGCAGTTAATTAATTAATAAGGGACACTCATGTGTCTTAATTCCAAATAAAATATTGGAAATTTGTAAGATGAAGCTGATGGCAAGGTAAATAATTATCTTCAGTAGTCTCTGTGTCTATGGACAAATAAATCCACAACATTATTGTTGGTTGTGAGATGTGTTTTTTTCTCTGCATGTCTAGTAAGTTTTGAGACTTCCATCTAGAATATATCTTGTCTTCTAAAACAAGATTTAAAAGCTTATTATAAAGAATTTAAATGAACAAAATTTGTCTTTAAGTGCTTTAGGACTTTCACATTTTTCAGAAAGAGTTACATTTCTTACAATATGCCAATGGCATACAGAAATATAGTCATCATCTCTGAATTACTTGCTCGTATTTTCTTTTAGTATCTGTAAATATTGTTTAGAAAATTTGGGGGGGTTTTGAACAATTGTTTATAGTATAGAAAAATCTGTATGTTCCATCAGCTTGGCTGAAATATTTGAAGCAATTGTGACTGGGACTGGATAAACAGAAATCTTTGTCTGTACATTTGCGGAATGAATCTGATTTGTGTGTGAAGATTTTTGATATTTTTGAAAGTACAACAAATTTAATATGAAAATGTTAATTTTTTCTCAGTTTTTAAGATTATAAATGGAGCTGTATTCTATTTTAGGCTCTGAAATTTGGATATTAGAGAACTACATATTCTGTTAGGTAACAAGCGTTCATTGTAGACAGGTAATAACTTCTCTCTGTGAAGAGAAGTAGTGTCCTTTGTGAAATGGTTTGAAGACCAAATACTCTACCTCTCTGTTGATGAATGAGAGTTTAGGTACACAATATTCCCATTCAGATCTCCCTGGAGGTAATTAATGGGAAACGTTAAGCAAAAGAATTTGTCTAAAGAGGTGGTTAACCCCAGGCTAAAAAGGCTGAAATGTAAGCAAAGCAGAAGTTGTTCTCAAAAAAGTGAAGAATATCTCTTTTAAAATCTCTTCAGAGCACCTGCTCTGTAGGTATATTTCTTTTTTTTTTTTGAGGCTAGTTTTGCTGATGCCTAATAAATATCAGTTTGCTGACAGTTTAGAGGAAGAACACAAAAATATTAAGTGTTTACTTTGGTTTATTTGTAATCTCAATAAAATCTAACAGATTTTGAACATTGAAACTAAATTAAAAATGAAAAGCTATTCCAAATATAAGAAAAGTGTGGATGTTTAATTTATTAATGGACAAAGTACAAAGTTTACGATATGAATACTTGTAGTGTCTTTAAACATATATATAAAATTTTAAGCCGAACATTTGAACTAAACTTCAATATGTAACTGGTTGAAGTAATTTCCTCAGTAGTACTTCTAAAACTACATTCTGCTTTGGCAATTGGAAATCTGAACAGTACATGTAGCTACAAATAATCCCTGTATTATAAAAATTCATTGTCTTTTACAAGTCAGCAATAAAGAACATCTGTTTGAGATTCAGAAAAATAAAATTTTCTTTCCAATTTTATCATGATCAGGACAATTTTTTCCTAACATTTAAATTAGGATTATTATTATTACTTAATTTGTTAGAGTTTAGCAAGAATTGACTTAAATTTGTGGAGCATTTGTTTGTTACAATTATAAGGCTTTCTGAAGATCCTTATGGGTGTAGCAGAAAGCACAAAGCACCACTATTGTTCCCTTCAGGACACCAAGACTTATTGTAAGGGTTATGTTCCATGGAAAGATAGATTTTGAAATGTATTGGTATTGATGTAATAAAAGGTACTTGTGAATCAGTTTTCACTAAAAATTACAATTTTAAATTATGTTAAGTTTTTGTTAAACTTCATAACTAATAAACAAAGAGGTCATTAGAAATAATAAGGGATAATGTAGACACTGATAAAAAACATTTTCTGCTTCCTGTTTCAGATTAAGAAATACATAATAAACTTACTGATTCTTTTGATTTATTTTCTCTTGTCTTCCAAAACACATTTTAGGCAATCACTGGTATATTATTTAACATGTTCAAAACAACTTTCATTGCAAAATACTGTTCAAATGTACATAAAGTGTTGGTTGGTTATCTTTTAATCCACTTCTAAAATATAGCCACCTTTGGAACAAAATGCAAAATAAACTAAACTGCTGTTCAGAGGAACATAACAGAAGGAACTGCAGACAGGAACTGGAGTAAAGTAACCTCAAGAATTTAAATAGTATGTTTTTTCAAGCTATAATTTCTCTAAATGAGCTATGGAAATGATATATTGTCGTGGAGGCACTCAAAAAACATACAATAGTAGCTAAACAAAATGCAGATTTATTGTAACCAAAACTACTTGGCACTCGTTCTGAAAAAATTGATTACAAGTTCAGGTGTCAGTCAGTATTCTACTACTATAGAACTAATTTCTAAGCTTTAAGGAATATTCTTTCTAAAAAGATGAACCAAAATGTGCATACACTTACTCATAAAGGGAAAATATTCCACACAAGGGTACCCAAAGGAACTCTCTCAACAAAGTGGGCGAGGGCTTACTCAAGCATATATTCAGAAGAAGAATGCATTTACCAAAGGGGGTGTGAGGACTCACTCAACCCACAGAAATATGCTTGGATAGCATCCCATTCCAAGGGGAGGATTCATGGCTGCAAGGTGTATTTGCTCTGAGGAAACTGACTCAAAATTGGCTCTCTGGCAGGGCTCAATTCATACTCTAGTTAGGTGTGCATTGTGGTCATTCTAATTAGTTGGGCACAAGCCCATGACAAAGACTAAGGACCTGGACCCTGAGGTGCCATTTAATGGCTGTGAGGTGCTGAACTGATTGTTATCAGGTCTCTGGCAAGCCCTGGACTTTGTTAGGTTTTTGTCAGGGTGGCTGCACATGCCACACATATTCAGAAAGTCCACACTGTCATTGTTATTTATGACATTGCTCCTAATTTGTTATAAGATTGTAGAAATTGTGTGTGATCTTGTTTTGCTGAGGTCAGAAACTTTAATTTACTAAGAGGGAGTAATACGTCTCCACTTTCTTAGAAAACTGCCTAATTTTTTTCAGCTAAAGAGAACTGTCTCACATTCAACTAACCGCACATTTTTCTTAATTGATATAAAATATTGTAGTGGTTCAGTCCCTGCTGGGAGCTGAGCCACATGGCCGCTGCCAGTGCGCCCCCCACCTTGGACAAAGGGAAAAGCAGGAGTGCCTGAAAATGCCTTTTTGAGTTGAGATAAGGAGAGTCTAATACAATGACACATAAGAAACAATCACAATAGCAACAGTGAGAAAAACAATGTACAGAAAGAGTGATACTGTGCAGACAAATAGAGTGGAGCAGACCTGAGCCGAGCCACCGCATGTGCGCGAGTCACACCACAGAACCAGAACTGGCCCTGGAGCATGATGTCAGCATGGTATGGAATAGCCTGGCCACACCAAATTAACCCTGTCCTGGCTGAGCCAGGACAAATATACAGTGTTTTTTTTCTTACTGAATCACCACAACAATAAAATGGCTGGAGTTCAACTATCATTAGGTGTAGAACTTTGTGACTTTGGTTTTACCAACTGATTTTTTAAAAAATTAGTATCTATGTAGAAGTTTTTATCAGTTAACAGGGAGTTGAAAGAAAAAAAGGAAATAGAAAACATTAATTTTTCTTCAGCTTTTTAGTATCTGGCAATGGACCTACATACGTTGCTCATCATGAAGTAAATATGGAAATGATGTATTCTGTGTAAATTAAACACTACTGACATTAAACTGAGTAATAGCAAAGGTGGAGAGTAGGCGATATATCTCACTGTGTATAAGTCAGTTTATTTTAAAGTTACTGCATTTAGTGTGTGGATTTTGCAGTTTTCCTGCATGGTCAGTTATTTCTTCTTTAATGTACCTGAGGTAATCTATCTCCCTTTATATACATCTCATTCTGAACTTAAATTATCTAGCTTTATGATATCTGATAAGACAGTAACTGGTATATTGCTTTAAGGTCTAATGTTTTTGAATATGCTTTGCCTGTGCTCTCCAAATTTAATTACTTTGAACCAGCATGTGTTGCCAATACTTGAATATAGTTCGGAAGTTCCATGCTGTTACAAGATGAATAGCGTTCATAGGTTCTCTAGGGACTGACCTAATAGAGAAAAGAGTATAAAAGTAATTTTGGTGAAAGCACGTTTCTAGTAGTTTTTCCCACATTTATATTTGACAGAAGATGAATCTTCGTTAACATTTTAGTTTCCAGCTGTTAATGCACTTCTGAAACAAACCTCCTGATCCTCCTCATTTATTGTGATTACTTTTGACTGCAAAGTGTATGTAAACAAGATTACTTTCAGATTAAGGTAACTGGAAAATCCACTGCAACCAAGCATCACATGCTTTTTTGTAGTGCAGACATGAGACTTCAAACTAGTAACTGGGGTTGTGCCACTTACTTCTGTACCAAGCACTCATACTAAAAAAAGGTTTTCAAACCACTAAGAACTTTCATTGTGTCTGAAATGTTATATAGGAAGACAAAAACTTATTTGTGCTTTAAAATTTGCTGTCAACTACAAGTCCTCAGGTTTTATAGGTCATTCATTTGTCTTCAATAGAGATTGTCCTTCTTGTCCTTTCCTTGGCTGCTCTATCTTGTTACTGAGCCCCTTTCTTTTTTTTTTTCTTGACTTTTTCCTTGTTGCTTCTTTCTTTGCCATCTTCTCTCTCTTGGGATCACCAAAAGTTCAGAGTGGTTTTATCTGTGGTTTCACGTCAGGCCAGCCACAAGCTGATAGCATGACTATGCCTCAGATTGGCTCCATTCCTGCAGCCCTGTGCAGCCATTTCAGGGTTGTATCAGACACTGTTTACCATCACCAGGCCAGATCCTGACCCTCCATATGGAGCTGCCTCTGTGTCCTCCAGCTGCCCTGTTCCTGGCTGGGAAAGGAGGTCTAGCTCTTTTTGCCAGAACCTGCTGGGCTGCCCACCATGGGTTGGGTCTCTCCACTGCTCCCAGCCTCCAGCCCGGAGGGGTCTGATGGCCTTTGCACTCTGGCACTGATTGTGTGCATATAGTGTAGCTGTAAGGTCTTCATTGCCTTGACCTGCTAATTCACTTGTAATCATCACACTACTTCTGACACAGTAGCAGAACTGTGTTTTAAACCTTTAGGAAGACAGTATCTAATCTCTGTTGTGCATAATATTAAAATCACTGCACGATCATGAATGCTTGCGTGGGTACATATACATATACATATGCATATACCACTTCCAGCAAGAGCACCGAAATGAGTGGAACATTGGGGAACTGTCACTAACAGAGATTGGTACTGACATGGGATGCTGTAGACCGACATTTTTAATAAATCTCTATTATGTAAGATGGTAAAAATTAAGTATAGTTATTTGGTTATTACAGCTTTACATCGAAGAAGCTGGTATTTTATTTTACAAATAAACCTGAGGAAAGAACTGTGCTAACTATTGTAAGCCTAATCACCCACTTTAGTATCTTCAGCCAAAAGTAATTCCTCTGATCTTTTTATGACTATATCAGGTTTCTTGTCATAGGCTTAGATTGATTAGGCTGATCTATCTTTGAACCATGATTTTAGCAAAAAATGATTTTAGTAAAAATGAACTGCCTGTTGTCTGCTCTGTTCCGTGTCTTTCAAATTTGAACAATAAAATCAGGATAAGGTGGCCTGTATTTCATCAGCTTTCCTCTATGGGAGATGCTTTTCTTCCGTCATTCTTCCCATTCTTATATTCAAAGGTGGAAGACTAAAAAAAGTGATGTGACAATGAGCAGCATTCTGGCTGACCATACAGCTTTATGTGAAAATGATATATCTTTCTCATTAAGGTAACAGCAGTATAAGTTGCTCAAGACAATAAAAGTTATGTAGTTTGACTAGTTTGCTTCTTTTTTCATTTGATCTCTTTGAATTGTCTCTTCTGGTTTTTGAACCTTGAAATTGAGATATTTTATACTTATATTAGAATTTGCTTCATATGAATGAGAAATCTAGTTATGCTGCTTCACAATTTCCAGACCTCCTTCTCAACTCTTTTATCACTTTCAAGATTTTGCAAGATACTCATAAGGTTATCTTGTACTAAAGATGGAGTGCATGGTAATGTTTCTCAACATACATATACACATGTTTATTTTGGTCCCACAGACAGTGAATAATATTATCATAAAGTTTAAATTTGGTCTGTTGTTATAGGCTTCTAGTATTCTTCTCCATAAGAGCCAGACCTTTGAAATTGAAATATAAGAAGTCATGTATTTGATACTAAAAACAGTTTCATGACATGACGACTCCTTGCAGACAGATAGAATACGTATTGTAACAAGCATGTTCACATATCACCGACAGTGACCGTGACATGCATCCATGGCTTACTAGCTCATGCTGGTTTTCAACAAACTTAAATTTACTCAACGTGTTCTTGTTACCTTCTCTATAGATCCATGAAAAAAATTAATCCAGCCCATTGGCTTTTTTCCACAGATAAAGTACTTTTTACCAAATGCCCTTTTTTAATCCCCTTCCAAGTACACAGAGTCTAGTTTCTCTCCTTTCAATCATAGAAATATATTTTGAGGGTTTTGTTTGCTTTGGTTTTAATTTTTATTTATAATTTTTAAAGGAAAGCTAAAGATCTTCCTAGGTATGAAATACAGTTCTGCTAAGCAGAGAGTTGTGTGACTTCTTGCAACACATGAAATTCGTCAAAGTTAGATTTCATCTTGCTTTATATATAGTTATATATGTTTCACACAAACTTAATCTGAAATTAATTTTTAATAGTTAGCAAAAAAATGGAAAATAATGGCCATAACATGTACTATCCATTTGTAAAAATACCAGGCTGAATCTATATAATTGGTGTTATTGCCACAAATATAGTTAAAGATTTGACAATTATAAAATATTGTGGTTCCTCTAACAAATTGTTAAAACCTCTGTATTTTATGATTCCCTCATCTTTAATTTATTCCACAAATTGTACTAAAGCTTCTTCAAACAAGGTCAAAGTTTCACCATAGATATTAGTTATTTATATAATGCTGAGGCTTATACTTTTGATTTCGTACTACCAGATATGTTAAAATCACTTTTTATAACCTGAAGAATCATGTCACTCTATCTTATGTTTTGTTGTCACCTTAATGATGATTTATTGTTCAGGTCAAAATTTTGATCTAAATAACATTCCCCAACTGAATTTTAACTTTGAATTAATCATTTTCAGTTATATGTATTACAGTTAACCATTCTTTGAGTATGAATAACAAAAGCATAATATTGTAAATACTACTGACTGGGGTTTTTTTATAATAAAAGAAATACACATCTTTCCTTGCATTGTCACTGTTATACAAATAGGAAATCTTTACTACTTTGTTCTCAAGTGGGAAATTAAGACACACAATCTCAGTTTTACAATTTTACGGTTTTAGGCATGTTTACCTTTCACTGGGACTGACAGTGAACTTTGCAGGAGTTTATTTGTCATCGTTTTTATTTTACTTTTTCTTTGGGTGAATATATTGAAAAGGATAGTTAATTGTAGCACTGTCAGAAAGGGTTGTCTTCAAGATGTGAAGAGTCCGGTTCTCCCTGCATTCATGCTGAAGGTCACCATGAGCTGAAGTTTGGCAATACAGAAAAGTGAGTTGAATATGGAGATGTAGGTAATATGGAAGGAGAATTCCATTCAAATTCAGTGAAATTTTGACTTTAAAGTGGAAGAGATGCTTTTTAAACTATAATTATCTTTACAGTGACTGCAACTTCTTTTTTTTTTAGTTTGGAAGTAATTGAAAACAAGATACTTCTGGCAGCCTCAGATGAGAGACGCCATAACTATTACTAATGTCTGAGGTCATTTCATGCATATTATCACCCAGTTATATCCTGTATACTGCTATTTCACTTCCTCAAATATACAAAATAAAAAAATCAACGGTAAAGGAAGAATAGGAAGTTTTGTATATAAGGTGGGAGATAAACCATAGAAGCAGACAAAAGTTTATGCAGCAAGGAGTTTATTTATGGAAGTGAAGGGTCCACATTTTTCGATAGATTAAAGTTCTTCAAGCAGAAACGGAAAAGTGCCTACCATAAACAATCTGAGTATTTTTACTTAACAGGTGATATATGTAGCTGAAGCTGAATGGGCTAGGTATAGATGTGGCTTCTGGTCACAAGAAAAACTATCTCACAGGAGACAGTGCTAATCAGGAAGGGTAACTTAAATCCCTATTATCAAAATGTAATTCTATTTTTAAAAGGCAACTAAGTGTGTTATATTTTTATTATGACCTTTGGCAGTAACTAAATTTTTAACTTTTATTTGGGGGTAAGCTTGTGAATGAGAGGAGTTAAGGACCCTCCTTTCAATGATACAGGACTTAGTTTGCTGCAAGACCCATGAAGCAGTGACACTTTTGCTGATAATTCATTCTAATAAGGGGTTTCTTCATTCTAAACTGCATGTGTCATAAACACACTGAATTTAATTGGAAATGTTTCAGTTCATGTTTCTCAGCATTCATTTCATCTTTCCCTATCAAGGTCTGTAGTGAAGCTGAGAGTCTTGCTATAAATCAATTGTGCTTTGATTCTTGAACCAGTTAACTGAGAGGTTGATTTTTCAGCCAATGATCACAGTTGTATATCTCCTTTCTATATGCTACAACCTAGGAAAATGCTTGTCATGAAGTATTTGCTAAAGCTGTGCATCACCTATTCAAAGACATTTACTAATCTACACTGAGCCACAAATGAGCTAAATAATAGTACAAGACGTGAAAAGTGTCAAGTTATCTGTAAATGAAAATAAAAGACGGACGATCACTAAAATATTTATATGCACATTTAAAATGCTTTAACTAATATAATACCTGGGATCATATGGACAATATGAATAGATTCTATTTTGCATTATTTTATTTATTCTGGAATTTTTACAGTTTATCAGCTTGATGTTACATGCTTTAAGAAATTCTCTGTGAAATCTTCTCTGACACAAAACGAAACTTCTTTCCTTCCTTGATTTTTATTAATATTTTTTTCCTAATTATTATAGAGATATAAGTCCTTTCTATTTAGTATGTTATGTCTTTTGTATTTATCTCTGGTTACTCTACATGTAGTTCTTACAGCAAGCTCAAATGATTATAAAACTGTTTTTTCTTCACCCTACATCACTTATCAAAACTTACTTTCTTGAATTTGTTTTTCATTCCTGTAAATAACTTTACTTATTCTGCTAGTGTTCTTTATTGTATTTCCCTTTCCATCTGAAGACTGTTCAGTACATCAGACTTGCTGCTTTCTTTGTGAAGAATCATAGAATCATTTTGGTTGGAAAAGACCTTTGAGATCATTGAGTCCAACAATTAACACTGCCAAACCATATTCCTATAAATAATTTTGTGCTTTTTCCTCCACACCTCCACTGAGTATGCTGGTGGGACGAAGTCCCACAGCAGCTCTCCTCACTGCTGCCTGTCCTCTTTCGTCACATTCTCTTTCCAAGTACAAACCTTGCTTGCTTCTCAGTTCTTCACTTGGTATTGTTCTCATTTAGCTGGCTATCGTGTCTTGTTCACTGTTTTTCTTATCCTCTGGTGACTCAAGATTTAAGGGGAAATGTTAAAATCCTTAGTAAATCAGATCCTGTAAGTAAAGGTCTTTGGCAGTGATATTGCATGCTACTTATTCCCCATTGGTCACATTAAAGTATGATTAAGGCGTATTACCTTAATCTATATTAACAAGTAGTGACACCCGAAAAGGTTAGCATCAGACATCTTCAAAGCATGTGATTGAAGTTGCAGTAACTGGGGTAAATGTGGGTATACCACAGATGAGGAAGCAGTATGCCACACAGAGCCATGTTAATGATGACAAGAAAAAGAGAGGGATAGTACATCTCTTTTTACACATCCTGTTGAAATTAACTATATATAGTGTTAATTTCTATAGTATATAGTATTTCTATATATAGTTAATTAACTATATATATTTATATATAAAAATATATAGATAGATAGACAGAAACATAGAGGTGGAACTAGATATAGACACAGATATGTATATAATAAACAACTTCTGCAGGAAAATTTCCTACATTGTATCACTGTGGAATATATTTCATAATATATAATATATTTCATAGCATAGTACAATGGATTTATAATGGGAAAAGGTGTGTTATGTGACAAATCTGGAGAATTATAATATTTTTATGATTTTTCCATTTAGATTGCATAGATGCTGAAGTATATACACATAAAATTAAGATAACAAATTATAAACAGTTCAGCAGCTAATGCAGTAGAAATCAATGCATGCTAATTAATTTTGAGAGAAATGAAATAAATTGCTCTCTGTAAAATCAGCTATTTTGCTGGAAATAGTTTAAAACAAAACTTCAAATTTAAAAAGAAATATTTATGCATTGTTTTGTATTATTATTTTCTTAATGTGGAATAAAGATAGAATGATGGCATATACTATCTTAGCCGTTGTCCTTAACTACCAGTCATAACAATACAGAACAACACAGATGTATGTTCAGAAAAGGACAAACACCATTTTTCTTCTAATATTCACACTTTAAATGTCTAACTCAGACTTGAATATATGTATGAAATTTAAAAATTAATATAATCCCAGGTCTCTAAACCTTTTTCTATCTCATCCAGCAACGTATTGTGTTGGTATCTGTATAAGTGAGGACTAGATGGAAAAATTAGTCACATACAAGCAGTTTAAAAATAAAAACTATTTATCCCACCAAGGTCAATCCACTACAACTGTTCTTGCTTGAATCATATATGTTAATATACAATCTGGAGAAGCCAAAATGTTGATATAGTTACAAATCTATCTAAAAACATTGGTGTTTAACCCTAACAATGTTTAACGGGTGACTTGCTTTGGAATATGTTTTTGTACGATGTGTACATCATAATAATGGCCAGATGTTGACAACAGACAGTCTTTTTTCTAGCGTAAAAATGATATCTAAATGGATGTATATGCAGAAGCTGTCTCACACTTTATAAAGTACTTTATTCCTTACACATACTGAATATTTACACATGTAAAGAATAGCATTTTGACAGAATAGGAAGCTAAGATTCTGTCTTTGTCTTCTTTGTTTTCGCAGGAACTAATAATGTGGATTTTCTAATCAGACACCCAATCTGTTCTTTGACCTGAGAAGAATACTACTGGACATTGTTGAAAGAAAGGTAATTCACCTTTGCCTTACTGCTACCGCTGAGTGTGAAAAAACAAAACCTTAAATTTCCAGCATTAAGTTAATATAAGCAAAACTCTTGGCTTTCATCTTGACATTTGTAGCACTGCAGATCTTGTCTTTATTAAAGGAAGCAAGAAGACAGTGTGTTTTATTTTTATTTTTAATTGAGCATCATACTGAAGTTCTTTAGTCTGGTAAAACGCATGGTTATATATGCACTAAGAGAGTCCAATAGAAGCCATATATTATTTTATTACTATTTTAAATTAAAAGTTTGTGATTGCCATGTATTTTAGAAGACAAACTACTTATTAGTTACACATATTTATAATGGTTCCCAGCATAAATGAAACTTTGTAATATTTCTATTATAAACAATATTTTAATATTTCTTAGTTCTATTACATTTTAGTGAGTATGTAAAAGTTCTATATCTTCTTTAAGGTTCTTAATTTTTTTTTCAAAAGTGGCAGCTGCTAAGATAAATTTGCTGAGATGTGGGCTCTCATCTCATTGTCTAGTACTCAATAAACTTTGTGTTTGGCAGCTTCTCCCCTTGAAACAGTCTCATTTTATAGCCCTGCTGTTATGTTCTTGACCTTTGCCATGGCTACAACCCTGAGGCATTTGTGCTGTCAGATAAAAAAGTGGAAATAGAAAGAGGCTGGTGAAAGTTGTAGAAGGTAAAAAGCTTTGTAATGCACTGATTAATTTCCTGCCATCAGATAGTTTTCACTTCACCTCCATTGCTGTCACATTTCCTTAAATAATAGAGAGACATTTCCACTAATGGACAATGGAGGCTGTTTGCCTAATGAGAACTTGCAGAGGCAGCCTGCCATGTGTCTTTATCTTTTAAGCCGAGGTGAAAGAAGCTTGCCTGGCTACACATAAGTGACTAAATAGCAGTCTTATTCAGATGTACCTGTCAGTAATTTATCTGGATTTTTTGTATTCATATATACGATTCTATGTGCACTAGAGCATTAAATTGCTTTCCACTGAGAGCAGGTCACATTCAGGCGCTGTCAGACCCATGCTACTGGATAGAACATGTTTGATACATACAGACTGTTTCTATCAAGATCTTGGCAGCTAAAATCTCTAACTAATTAAAGATCTTACACTAGATTTTTTTTTCTTTATGGAAAAGCTGATTATTATTTAACATAATGTAGATAGATATCACTCTGGAGAGTTTATGTGTAGTCTCTATAAGACCAAATGTATGGTCACTGATTGTTGCATCAAGATTCATAATAAGCCTTTCAGTTTCTGTTAGTAAAGCATTTTGTTGTAATTACTGTACATTAAATATACATTAAATTTCTTGTTTTGTCACTAGAGCCTCTTTTCGGGGTCAGGGGAGAATGTTGTTGGACAACAGAGATAAATCTCAGGCTTATTTTTGTGGAGGTTTATTAAAGTCTGAGACTGTCCAAAAATCTTCTGGAATTCCTGATCCTGAAAGTAAATAATCTTGTAATTTAAAAGTAATACTTAAAAAAAAAAAAAAAACAAGCTTTTTTTTTTAAAAAAAGTCTATCAGTATGTTTACAATAGATAAAGGGTATATTAACTGAAACTATATTTTTGTTGAAACTTAATTTCTTTCTTCTAGTGTGGGTATTAGAAAGACAGTTTTGTACATATTGCTGCCATTTTCCAACTTGTGATACTAAATAAAGGCCATAAAGTACATGCAAACTGTAACATAAAAGCAATATTTCTGGTATATTACATTATTTAATTCATAATCTTTATAGCTGCAGAATATGTCTGGAAATCCATTAATTATTTTCAGTTAAGAAGTGAATGTTCTGTACCAGGATGAAGCATAAACCAAATGCAATTAGTGATTTTCCACTGGTCAAGGATTACAAGAGGTAAACTTGTTGAGATTTACAACTTTACAAGAACAGTTTATTACAGGATTAAGAATTATTCCTGTCTCTCCTTCCACACCACTTCCACTTCTGAATGATATTTGTATGATATGAAAAGTTACTAAGACTTTATGAAAGACAGCTTATTAAATCATGTAGACCTTGGAGTATTTAAAGTAAAAATCCTTCACAGATTCTCATCTGTAAATTAAACGATGAACTTTAACCTTGTGTGTATATGTAATAAGCAGTGGTGACAGATACAGTAAATTTAAAAGCATTCATAAAGACATAATTCTTCAAATTCTTCCTAAATTATTAATTTTAATATTTATAATTCTTCTTTATTAAGAACACAAAACTAAAATTTATGTTTAGTTAAACACTACTGTGAGTCAATTATGAGTTTCAAATACTGAACAGAAAATTCCGTCACATGAAAATGCAACATTTTTCCTCTTTTTGGAGCATGTAATACTAAAAATTTTAAACTTACTGAATATTTTTTAAAAACTGTACAAAATATACATATTTTTCCTCTTTAGAAGCAAATATTTTTGGCTACCATTTTAATGTATATTTTTGATCTGAGAGATGTCACTTAAATATCATAGATGTTTTTTCAATGCCTGTGTCATTAATTCAATTTTTTTTTAATATTCTTAGTTAAATATTATTATCCCAGCTGTGTTCATTTCTAGGTAATTCATGGAAAGTATAAGTAAACTAGGCACAAGACAAAGAAGTTATTCTGTTGTAACTATATTATTACTCAAGAAAAAAAAAAGTGCATTATTTTCTTAGCTCTTTAGAATGTTAGACATCCTAGTCTAGGAACTTACAGTTTAGAATCTTAGTTGTAGAAATTCATGCTTCACTGATTAATTTCCATTTTATTCTTGTGGTCTGTAAGTTATTGGAAAGAGACTGTCTGGTAATTCCACAGCTATATTTCCATTTTGTTTATTTATTTAAGCCTGATATTTTCATCTTTCTTTAAAGGAAAGAAAAAGATGAAGGTATGAACCTTCTACTGAATGCAGTAGAATTGCTTCTTCATAATTCCATGTTTAAAAAATGACTTAATTTTTTCATTGATGGAGTGCTCTTGTTTTGCTTGCCTCTGGTGACAAGCCCATATGTATCCTTCTGTAAAGTCTCTTTAATATTCTTTAATATACCTAGCTACCTTTTATAAACAAATAAAAATTATCTGTTTGCTTAAATGTGAAAATGAAATTGTCAGCCAATTAAAACTGTTTTGAATATTTTAAAGGGGAATAAGGTGTCACTGCTCTGTCATAGCAGAATATAATTAGAATTTGTCATGTAAATATATTGGTATTTTGATAGAAGTCTAAAGTAAATCTCCTGATGTGTTAAGAGAAATGAGAGCCAATCTGAATATCTAAATGCAGTTTATTTACAGATTTAGACTGGTACTGTCCTCCACATTGACTAAAAAGAGAGGAACTAGTAGTCAAGTTCTGTGATGAAACATTTTTTCCCATTAATATTTCTACACACTGAGGTTACTTACAGGGATGTAACAACATGAAGATCTTTGCATCTTCCTAGAAAATTAACGTATTTGCAGGGCAAAGATTTGTCATATAAACACTTTTTACAAGTTTTGGGGTTTTAATTTCATAATCTTGATAAATCCATTTTCCATTGTAATAAATATAACTGAATAATATAATTTAATCTTACTTGAACTTGCAAGAATCTATGGCTTTTTGAGAATCCTGTGGTGTTCTTACTTATTGACTTAAATACTAGGTCTGCTTTACAAACATCCATCATTCCTCTGTAAAACTTTATATAGATCTTAGTTACCTGGAAATCTAAAAGAGTCTGATGAAAGGGTTTTTCTGGAAATCAGAACTTTGTACCTAATTTAAGGTTTCAGATTTATCTCCCTTATCTTTCATTAGTCCTTCAATCTTCTTCCACTCCCATTTTCTCTCCTTTTTGTTTGATATTCCTGAATCAGTATTGTTTCAAACAAAGAGACAAAAAACAAAGACCATGTTTACCAGCAGTCATGGATGTGCAAAATCATCATGCTATGGTCAGTGCATTGCTGAGTTAATTCAGCAGTTTGTCTGAAACAGCATTCTCTCATCCCATTCACCTTAGTGTATGCATTAACTGAAGCTCTTATGCTGCAATTATTTTTTTCTTCTTTAATTTTAATAGTTTTTATTTAGTCTTGTCTTTTCTGGATCTGTGGCCATTGTTTGCAACTGTAATAAAAATCTTATTTATGGAGTGGGAGTTATACCATCCTACATTAATTATATATAGGCTAAGTACTTTACAAGATTTATTGCTTAACACCCACAAGATTGACCCTTCAAATCTAAAACTACTGTTCCAGTAACATAGAGGATATTATAAGTATGAGAAAGACAGATACATTTTGCCAAATCCAGTTTTTTCTTTAAATATATAATGATATTATTTTACTGGCTAATTGGTTTGTGCAGCATTATTCCAGCATAAAATAACAGACACAAAGCTTCTGTGAACTGTGACTTTTGAATCATCCTGTTAGTTGCAAATACGATTGTTGACCATAAAATGCCTTTTCTGTAATGAGTATCACTGCTGTATCTCATAAGATTTAATTATAAATTGACTAGTTTGGCTTTATACAAGACCTTGGAGACCAGGGTTTTGGCATGGCAATACAGGTAGCTTAAAAATGTTTCTCCCTTCCCTTTGATTTGAAAATTAGTGTTTGTGCAAACTACATGTCAGTTTACGAATTCTCTGAAGAATTGTGTATATACTCATTGTTTATATATTGCATTGCCAGATGTGCTTAAATCATTACTTCAACAAGTAAAAGCTGGATTTTGTAGGCCATTGTTGAACAATTTATCCTATATATTTGCCTAAATAAGTATTACTGTATTTAGCATCTGGGAGGACATTGATCATTTTTTCTGTGAACTTTTCCTGGCAGAAAATTAGAGAGTCTAGTTCTAAGGTGAAAACTGCAGAAAACGCCTGTGCCTAAACTCATTAGTTACAAACTACTATAGATATTCTTAATGCAAACAGCACAGTGCAATGCACATCACTAACTAACAAACTATGGGTGTGTTGAAGACAGATAATAAAAATAAAGCACAGAAGTTACACTTTATGACTTTTATCAGTGAAATAATATCCAGAAAAAAAGTATCTAATTCTAGTAGGCTACTGTGAATGCCAGAATTATTGTTAGTAATGTACCTATGTCTCAATTCAGTGCTATATTTTACATGATTTATGACCATTCAGTTGTCTTTAAAATATTTCATTTAGTGTCTACTTATTCTGTGACTGCCTCAGAGCTAACATACATCTTTCCATCGTAGTTAACAACAAGAGGAGTGAAGTGCTGGGCCCTAAATTGTGGGCCCCGAGCTGGAGTTGACCTGTGAATGAGTCACAACCTAGCAGAATGTTTTGTTTTTCTGATTGGCTTCATGTTTCTGAGGCAGAACCTTGCCCACCTGTGTCTCTGTGGCTCCGCCCTCACCCAGGTGGGTGGAGGAAGTCCTTCAGGACTAGACTGCTACAGCATGGGTATTCAGGGGCCACAGCTCTTGCCAGGAGCCTGCTCTTGCCAGGGTTTTTCACAGGCTGCAGCTTCCTTTAAGCATATCCACCTGCTGTGGTATGGGGTCCTCCACCAGCTACAGCATGTATATCTGCTCTACCATGGTGCTCCTGCCTGTAGGGTTCAATCTGCTTCACCATGACCTTCTCCATAGGTTCAGGGGTATCTCTCCTCTGGTACCTGGATACCTCCCTGTCCTTCTCTGACCTTGGTGCTTGCAGGGTTGTTTCTCATGTCTTTCTCACTCCTCTCTCTCACAGCTTTTGCACAGTGTATTTTACCTTTTCTTAAAGGGTAAACAACTCAAATCATCCCAGCTGCTCCTCCTAATTCTTGCCCTAGAGGCCTTTCACTATCTTGGTTGCCCTCCTTTGGACACAGTCTAGATGACATCCAGAAGTCCCTTGCTACCTCCACCATTCTGTGATTCTGTATTTCTCTGAAGTTATACTCAATCATGCTTAATGTAATGCTATGAATCACCATAGATTGCCAGGAAGATATCTCTAATAATATTGATTAGGACATCAACATGAAAAGCTCTGATTGTTGACAACATTACTATGAGTTATGAAAAAGAAAAAGATACTCAGAAATTGTCAACAAGCTCCGCTTCCTGCTTTTGCATTTTTTCCCCAAGTATTCTTTCAGTCTTTCCTGAGAAGGTAGACTGGATGCCTATTTGTTACTTTCCTAGTTTTCTAGAAGTTCCTTTTTTTAAAAAAAAAAAACAAACCCGATGTCCAAATGATGGAGGGAGTGTTCTGATCCAACCACCTTTTTTCAGTTATAGCAATGTGGGAGTTAGGCTTCCTATGCTTCAGAGTACTTAGAAAGAGATAAGTTTTCTTCAGAATCCCTCAGGATTGTTAGGTACCTGCTCGGAGTAATCAGTGCAGTTTCACTATACAACACATCTATTTCTTATAGAAGTGTTGAAACAAATAACTTTCACTTTTCTTCTTGTTTGTTCTTTTCTATTTGGATTGCAGATCTTTTGCTTTTTTTCAAACTATCTAGGGAGACCATTAAAAAGTACTGTTTCCATTGTTAGAATAGTCTACACTTGGCAGAACTCATGTATGATTTGGAAAAAGTTAGAGAATAGCAGAGTTAATGATCGCCACTATCAAATACTTTTTGCAGAATTTACTTAGTCATTACCAGTGTAAGTTTTTACCACGTTGAGCACATGCTTATTTCCCTGGCAACCATCAGAATATGGTGTAAGTTTGTGGTGAAACTTTGCTTGTGCTGACGGTACTGGGAATTTGTTGTTTGTTGTATTAGACCAGAATTTTATCTACTTCATTCCTATCATAACCTTTCTGCCTAGCTCTCTCTTATAAAAATGCAAGATATTTTACTTTTTATGTAGAGGTAATATATCTTTGAGAGCAATTCTAATCAACAAGATCATCTTATAAACAATGGTGTACATACCCATATTTTTTTAAAAAGTGAAAGTAGTGATACCATCCTAGGCTGATATTTTCAGTGGCAAGATCTACCATCCATGGTGTATTAACGTCCTTGTAGTATTAAGAATAATTTTTTTTTTTATTGTGTTACAAACAAAAATGGACAAAAATACTTTAAAACCATCTTGCCATTTTTGCCAAATGTCTGTTGAAAGACGTGAATATGGAATTCAGAAATACCTGCAGAAATTGTAATAAAAGGTATAACAATCTCAAGTAAAGCTGTGTGCCCTCTTTCCATTAGCACTGAACAGAAGCTAGACTAGTGAAGGAATTGAGAAAGAGTGGAACCTTGACAATGTCCTGCATCCCAAAGGCAAAAAAATGAAATAGCTTTTACAGAAGTGTAGCATCTGTACTCAAAGAAAAATCAGCTTTGAGTATGATAATACTTAGAAATAGTAGGCAAAACTCAAAAGGAGCAGTTCAGTATGCTTATCCATCTCTTAGTAGAGGCCATTGAATGGGTCATGTTCAAAATTTTTCCTTAAGAGTTTATTATTTAAAAGTAATTATTGGTGGTGGATGCAGATGACCAAAGATAGGAGTAATTTTTTAAAAATAATAATTATAAGGATATTATTTTTGTTAAAATTGGTCATGGGGTGTACAAACATAAGTTATATGCAAGTTCTAAATATACTAGGAGTTTTCTAGGACTTCTTTTTTTTCTAATAGCCCTCTTTTTCCATTTTTCTTCTTAATGAACTCAGTCTGTCAATCAAAATATTAGTGATAATATACTGAAGCTTCTGATAGTGTATATCAATATTGTATTTAAAAATACTGGAAATACAAGGCAAGCTGATTCCATTAGTCTTCCCTTTCTTTTGTTGCATTTTTAAAAACACTTTAAGAGCAGATCAGTTAGAAAAATTTCTATGTTTATACTTTATTTTCTTGTTACATCTTTGTAGCTTTAATATCACAGAACTCTTGGTTGTGTGAAAGCCAGTGGCTTGTCATGGATATTTGTTAAGATCTCATTGCTTTTATAGCTACTTAGCCATCACAAACTACATATATACTGATGGCATGAATGCAGAAGCGAGAGAAAAAATAATATTTTCCTTTTGAATATTGTTTTTCCATATTACGAGACAACCTCATGGCCTATATGTACTGATGCCCCAATGTACAGCAGTCATGCTCTGCCCATGGATTGAGAATGTTGCCTTCATATTGTTGTTTCCTTGTCAGTGTAGGGTTTTAACTGTAATTACCTGCGGCATTTCTGTTTTGCAAAGTCTTTTCTGATTGTTTCCTTGCTACCACTTGAAAAAGTTGTTTCGTGTTCAGTTCCCACAGATTTTAAGACATTAATTTCATTTCTTCCATTATATAGATAAAACCTGGGATGTTTTCCTTTTTTGTCTGTCTGTTTCTCCATGCATTTGTTTTGTCGCATATTACAGCTTTATAAAACGTGGGGATTTTTGAGTGGAACTAAGTGCCTATCTTCACTCATGCTGGACATACGTCTTAACCTTGCATATTTTGAAAATTTGCTGTTTGTGGTTTTGTTACATGAGTCTTTTGTGCCTTGCACTTCTATTGTTATGACTTAACAGTGTGCATGTGTTGGGCTTTGTCTTTAATTTCTAAGTAGCATACTGTGAATAGTTCTTAAAACAAATTATAGACTGAGTACTCTGTGTGTTCAGGATACAGTAATTTTTTTTTTTTTAACGTTCAATGCCCTTTTTTGTCAATTTCCTCATGTTTCGATTTTAGTTTGCTTGTTATATTCATCAGAAAAACATCCTTCTTGCAGAAGCACTCTTTATTATCAACTATTGTGGGGTTACATATACCATTATTCCTTTACTTGCTTTCTCAAAAGACAAAAGAGAAAATAAACAGAACAGGGCATTTTATGCTTAGTACAATTAATCACATGTTTTCCTATGTGTGTGTGCGATACACTTCCCCATTGTGTTAGCTGGCAGTGGACATCCACTTCAATTTCTGTGTTTTTCCCTTCAGGTACCCTTTGTTCTTTCTAATCTCCTTTTCCTACTGGAATACCTCATGATTGTTTGCCTGACCCTAAAGATAAAATATGTATATACACATATATTTATTTGGCCTTCTGGTGACCCAGTAAACAGCTATTTCAGAGTGAAAATAAGTGTATGTTGATTGTCTAGCTAGTGACTAATACATATAAATGTGTAAGTGCTGAGTTATTGCTAACATTTCCACAGTGGGAAATTATAAATACGCTCTTCCTTGCTTTTCTCAGTAAGAAATTTTATTAAACATGTAGACAGTACTTTCTTTGAGAAGTCTCAACAGTAAATGAAGGTAAAAATGCATTTAGATTTTTTTTCTTCCCCTTTCTTTCCTTCCTTCCTCATGAAAGGACCCTGACTATCGTTCTTTTATGTGCTACTAGAGGAAATTCTGGTTTATTCACTTGTCCCACCTCGACAAGATCTTTGGGACCCATGTGCCTATATTATTCTGTATGAAAGCTTTTTTTCTATTAATTTATGTCTTAAGTGGTTTGTAGGAAGAGACCCACATAGGATGGACTTCAATGTACATGAAGACTACTTTCTCTTAGCAGATCAGCACATAAAAGAGAGCAAGGTACAATAGTCTAGAACCAGTCAGTGTTTTTCTGGCTAGGGAAGATATGCCAAAGAGATTGCCATGTATAAATATAGTAACACAAGCAGAATTTTTGTGGTTTTAAGACGTCTCAAAAAAAGAATACACATTATCCTCATTAAGGCTTATGTGTACCATTGCAGAAACATGGATTCATTTAAATAAGTGGATTTTTTTTTTTTATTAATATATTCTTATTCTACTCATTTTCCTCTCTGATTTTCACCATCCACAGTACTTGTTCAATCAGACTGGATATCAGTAACGTAAATACTACAAGACCTTACCATAAAAATCAGTTTCAGAATCCTTTATGTACAAGGAGTCTAAGGAAGATAAGATGTTAAAACTGATTCTAAAAGGCTAGTAGTTCAGAAGTGTATAAAGACATGGTATCAGGATTCTACTTGAAAGGTTTGTGGTTTAAAATGCAGTAAAAATGGTATTTTAATTGAGACTGTTGCTATTGTTTTCCTCTAGAATAGTAATTTGCATGTTCTTGATAAACATGCAAGGAGGGATTTCCAACAGAAATGTGATTTTACTCAAGAAGATAGTATTATACATTAGGGGAATGATGTTAAGTTATATATATTTTAAGCATAAAATAGGGTTCCCTGTAATAAGTAGTTCTTAAATTTATTGCTTAATCTTTCAAGGAAGACTGGTCCAATGGTTGAAATACACATCAGGGAACAATTCTGCACTGATACAATAAACACTGTATAAATACTTTAGGTCTTTTCCTTCTCTCTTTTCCTACAGAACAAGAGTCAATACTAGTTTATCTTTCTCAATTACTCAGGCAAATATATTTCAGGCATGTAGGAATACTTTTAATGGAATCACAGGAAAGTGTGAAGCTGTAGTTTGTTACTTTTCTGCAAGTTTCAGTGAGAAAGAAGTCTGCCATTTCTGCAAACTTAAATTTCTCTCAACTTGTGTTCAGTGTCTGAGAGGTGTCTGACTTTCAGTGATGATCTTAAAATGTATACCAGAAGATAGTATTCACCATGGCAATGTACACATTTACATTTCAAATAATAAGAAAAATAAGTTTTATACTCAGATTGTAACTTTAGCTCAAAGAGAAGAGTTTTACTTTTCATTTATGTGGGCCTCATCTTTCATCTCTATCACTCTCTACAAGAGACTGCAACATGGTGACTTGTGTTGTCAGCTAATTAACAGTATTTATAACAAGATAAAAGTCTTTTGCACATGTTTGCAGATAGAGCAACCCAAATTTCATTGTTTTCAGATGATTAATTTTACTCATACACAGGCCCATATCAAAAATGCAGCAGTCAAATGTTATTTTTAGCTAACTTCAACAAAGGATCAGACTGTGAAATGCTAATAAAAGCAATGATAATGGGCAAGATAAAAGATAACGTTTTCTACTCCAGCATCTTGTGTTAGACAGTGGCCAATTGTGGATGCAAGAATAAATTAATACTTCACTCAGTTTAACCTCACAGCTTCTGACATCCTGTAGCTTAGGACCTTCTGAACTGGAGTTTGTCTCTAAATCCTTGTGTTTGATATCAGTTAATAACTGCAACAGCAGTTATATTGGCACAGTGTGTTGCCAATAAGTTTCAGACTTCATTTGCACATTGAGTGGAAAAAAAGTACTTTTAATTCAAGAATTCTTCTTGAATATTTCTTTTGATTATTCTTGGGTCTTGTATTGTGTGAAATAGTGAATAACACTTCATTTTCTTCATCTTCTCTGAATTATTCAGTCTATTGCAATCAGAAATTCTTCAATATTTTTATTTTTCTCTAGGTGAAGAATCCCAGTTAATTCAATTTTTCCTGATATACAAGTCTTTTCATACTTCATTTTTACTTCTAATTTTTCCTTTGAGTTGGGGAGACCTGAAATATATTCAGCATTCAAGATACATAAGAATCACACAATTATGAAATTCCACAATAATGTTCTATGATTTTGTTTCAGTTTTTTTCCTCTTTTCTAAAACCTCACAACTTTGGTTGCTGCTAAGAACTAACGTTTTCATAAAATTAACCACAATTACTCTAATGTTTTCTAATGTATTAGTTTAGAACCATTGTTAAATATATGCTTTTTTCCACCATTTTTGCTTTACACTGATTATACTGAATTTCTCCTGTCATTTTATGGTCCAGTTACCTAGTATCATAAACCACGTCTCCAACTCTTTGCTGTTAAATTTAATTTTGACAATTCTGAATAATTTTTATATCATCATACATTCCTTCATTGTTTAAAACCTGTTCCAGATTATCCATATACTACACATTCTTTCACATGGTACCAATGGATTTCTCAGGTAACCTTCCAGTGTTAAAACAACCATTTATTCCTGGGTTTGGTTTGCTGTTCAACCAGCTGCAACCTGTGTAAAATAGTAGCTTATACTTAGCGTCTTATAGCTTTTGCTTTAGAAAATCTCTGTTTCAATTAGGCAACTTATTAGAAGAGCACCTACATGAATTGGTCCAGAATGTACTTCCAAAAATATGTTTATTGACACCTTTAACCAACATATTCCTTCATTTATATTGGTAAGTTTCAGACATATTTACCATCTTGGTTATCAAAATGTATAAATATACCACTATTTATCTAGATATTTAAATGGTTTTTTAAAAGTTATTCTGAGATCAATTTTAGATGTCTTGGGTGGCAAAACAATGAGCTAATGAATATACTGTTGACTTCAAATTTCAGGGTCATTCAGAAAGAGCTACTGGTAAAGACGAGTATGTCCTGAAATGCTTTGAATGTCAAAGTACTGTAATCCCAAAATATCTTTTTAAAGCTGAATTTGCAAATGACTAGAAATCAATTAAAAATAGAAATGAATCCATTTCTTGTAGTTACTTTTGAAATTACCAAAATTAAGTATTTTACTTTCCACCTACCCAAGTTTACAGTCAGTAAACACTTTCTCACTTACAACCAATAATTATAGATTCAACCTGGTACTTTTTCAATTCTTAAGTTGTGATTTTTTTGTGTGAATTGTGAATTTTTTTTTCCAAATTTATTAAAGTAAATTAAAACTACATATCAGTTTTGTACTTGGGGGTAATCTCTTTTTTTTTTCTATTGTGTGATTCTTAGTGATTCATACTTCTAGATCACTAGTATAAGTTGCATATATGTATGTACAGTTCATAGATGTGATGAAAAAGGCAATACATGAAAAAGTTCATATAATGTTATAGAAACCCTAAAATAAAACTTCAAAAAAATAATTTTAAATCATAAATTCATTTGATAACACAAGCTTTGCATGAAATCTAAACAAATATTGAAAATCATTAGTATGCAAATTACATACTATGTTTATTGCCAAACCAGTGAAATAGTTTTGCACTATCTATCATTCTTGCTGATAAACACTACCTTCTCCAGGGAGTCATTTGCAGTACAGGCACTGTAGATATCTATGTAGATTACTAAAATTAGCAACAGTGTTTCTGAGGAACATACTGCTTAACAATGCACAATGCCACAAGGAATAATCCAAACAATACAGGAAGGAAGCATCACATTAATGCATGTATGATGTGAACTACTAATACATTCTAATGTGTGTATTAATTATTTTTATGATGAACTTTTTTATACCATGCTAAAGAAACATTCTATTTCAATATATAAATAAGGACAAATACATTGTTTTCCATTCCATCCAGTATGACACTTACCTGTTAAGTAATAGGGTAATAAGCAAATGTACTGAAAAGAGGAATTGCACTTCTACTGAGTTAGATGATACTTGCTAGAATTCTGTATTACTCTAATTACAGAATAACAGGTCTCACGTGACTAACTATATGTATCTGGTCAGTAAAAATCAGTAATCCATTGTCCTGCTGCTGTGATTATGGATGCAGACATAGATTTCTGTAGACAGAAAGACCTATGCAGACATAGATCTTCTTCCCAGGCTGCTGCAAAGCTGGTCTTCTAAAAGTGACTGTGTTTAGCTACTTGTGTTCTCAAAACAATTATTCTTCAACACTATGCCTGAAGTCTGACTGATTGTGGACTGAGTGATTAAATGAATTGTGTAACTGACAACATGCAAGTCTGCTGTGATGATTATAGCTTTTTCTGGAGAGTTGCTCCTCCCTCTCTATAATCTCTGGTATCCTTTCCAGATTCCTAAATCTTAGTATTGATGTCAATTAAATTTCCCATCCATCTCTAAATTACTGTGATATTGATATACCTCCAACACAGAGCATTACTGACTTCAGGATGTATCAAAGCTGACTTGCAGCTTCCCATCTCATATTCATGCAGCCACTGGAGAAAGACTCTCTATAAGGGCTGGAGACTGTTGTACAATTTGAAGAAAATGCTGAAGATAGTTCCACTAGGCAAGATGACTATCCTCTTCACAGTTTTGGCTACTTGTGAATGTTGGGGATTTTTAAAAAATATTTCTGGTTCATTGAAAAATTGACATGACAATGAATCCAGTAATGCTATTAGTTGCATAAATAAAAATATATTATGTATATAATTTTATTTTAAATTAATACTTCATTTTCTTTTAAACTAATTCTTTAAGTTAATCCTTTCTTGGAAGTTTGCTTCTGGAGGTTGGCTTCTTACTATAAAATAAATTACAGTAACTCTGGCATGACTTGAAGAAGTCCAGATTGTAATAAAAATGTCTGATTCTTCCACCTATAACAGCTCACTATTCACTAAGCATCAATATCATATTCAGAGTTTATTCATTTTGAAGATAAATGAAAAGAATTTTTGTGTTGTGCACCCTCATCCATCTAAGGTACATTGCAGGTTGCTAAAGAATTCAGAAAACAAATTTTTCAGGTGATTGATGCCAATTCCAAAAATGTATTTTCTGGATCCCTTGTGTAGCATGAGACTTGTAGAAACTTTACAAAGCTAAAATGAGATAGAAATGAAAATGAGCATTTGGGGCTAATATTACTAAAAGTAATTAATGTGTAAGTGGATATTCAGTTTAGTATTTGGCACAATACTAAAATCTTCTGTCTGAAATAAGAGTGGTTACTATAAATAATGAAGAAATAACCTCATCCTCTCAATCCCTATCTTTCCTTCTAAAGGTTTCTCTCAGTATACTTATATTACAATTCTCTTTTCTACTTATAGTGCTAGAAACCATCCCCTTCAATCAAATTCTCACTCTTGGCAACATATCCATAAAGCAAAGACACCTTCATCTAAAAAGTGCCAAAGCTCTGCCTCATTCACATCTCTGCTGACACTACTGTCCTCTTATCTTTCTCCTTTCTTGCAGCACCACATACATATTGAAGAGTAATTCAAAGGAGAATCACAGAACAGAGGTCTCTGGGTGCAGATGAGCCATTGCCTAAATCCACACTCTGTAATCCCCCTCTGAGAGCGGGGGAGCAATTTAAGATATTCTTCTCTGCCCGTCTTACAGGCAGCTCATCTAGTGAGAAAGACACCCAAAGCAGTATAGATGTCTGTCTATATAGCCCTACAATCAGGGCTATTACAGTAAGGTTCATATTTAGACTGACCACCAAATGAAAGGGATGAAAATAATAATCTTTGGACTCTTTAATATTCTTACCAACCACATTCTAAACTTTGTCTTTAGACAGTGAAGAAGGTTGGTGAGAAAGCATTAGTAGTTTCCTGATGAAAGTCCTAATAGCAATTTGCTTGAGAGGAACAGTGCTTTACTAGAGAACAGTCCTTTTCAGCATTGAGCTGCGCATACTATATTTTAACGACAATTTATTTCTGTTCAACTCGGAGATCACAGCCAAATTTCAGTGGGCAGAAGACAAGATGTTGTGAGTATTCATAATTTCTTCCTTAAAAATAGCCATTTAAGCCACTTGAAGTTACAATTAGCGTATCTAAAAAAATTTTCATTATTGTTTTGTATATCGGTCCTGGAAAAAGGATAATAGGAACAAAATGGCAGACAATAATATTATCACAAAGACTTTGAACAAACACTATCCAGTCCTGAAAAACGCCATGGCCACCAGAAGACCTAGGCTCTAATTGACAAATGAGATAGTAAACTTCACATTGTTTGCTGTAAAATCTCACTCTTGCATTGAAAGTTACAGTATGTGAGTAACTTACAGCTGACAGTACTGTATAGTGAACGTGATCCAAGCAACAATGCTATTGAATTTGATGTTAATTTTGATTCATAGTAATGTTTAGGCTTTCATATTTTTGCTTTTATAGCTCCATCCAGTTCAATAGGAATTGTATCCTTACATTTCCTGACAGGGAGGTAAGGTTCCTTTATGTGTTGTCCAAAGGAATGAAGGAAAATGATCTGTATATTATGGTTCTACAATCTGGGGAAAAGGTGACTTTCTTGAAAGGAACATGATTAAAGAAGGTGTGTGCATGTGTGTCATTTTGATTTTTTTTCAGCCTCTTTTGCATAAATTGATATTATCCCATGGTTGTTTAGTAGCAGAAATAAATGGGATTCTATGTGCAGCTACTACTCGTTGTTGAGAATGTGTTTACATCTGAAGTTGCACTTAGCAACAGACTTTATGTCTCCCCTCTTAATATTTATTTTCTTACTAATTACACATAACTTTTTGAAACAGTAGTAATTCTAACCTTATTTAAGTCCACAGAATTTTATTCTGGTAGAAAATGGTATTTTTGTACCATATTAAGTATGTTCATGGCTCTCTGTAATTATTGACAGTAGCCTTCATCTGTCTTTACAAAAACATTCAGCAAAAGAAAAACATAGTATGAAGAATAAAGTGATGAAATATTTTAAAGTAAGGTATTAAAAAGTACAAGTGAAACTGAAAACATTATAACTTTCTACTCAATTGTCCAGTAAATTTAACAAATCTCATTAAAGAAAACACAGTCACAATAAGCAAATCCTCAGAGTGGAAGAGCTACCAAATCTGTCTTTTATTATGATTTCCTATTTCCTTCTCAAGTCTCCTAAATACTTTCTGTCCACATGTAAACATATAAATATATATATATATATGATCAGTTCATAATTAAGGAATGTGAGTGGGCTTACCTATACCTTGGAAATTCCAAGTTTTAATATAAAACACTGTTTCCCTCAGCCTCTCCCTCTCACTTAAAGCCTTTTGTAAAACCATATTATAATTGCAACAAATTGAGAGAGTAAGGTTTATCTTTTTTCTCTCAGGTTAAGTTCCTTGGCAGACAAGAAGGTGTTGGGAAGCCAGAGTTTGTCTCCATTAGTTAAATTAAGGATATCGATTGTGACCTGAACATAAATCTCTTCAATTTTCTCTGGTGATAGCTTACAAGTAGGATTAATATTCTTTGGAGCTAGCTCACAAGACATGAATAACTTTTCTTTTTGGAACTCTACCTTTTAAGTGAGTTGCTAGATGTAATCAATGAATACCATATAGAGAGATACACTACTTACCAACATAAGTTAATAGAGTAAAATAGTCTTTATTGCAATCACACTTTATCAAAATAATATTATCAAAATCTATGGCTATACCATAGTTGATGTATTTTCAAATACGAAATGGATATTTCATAATATACTAGCAAATAGGTTAGCAATTAATCCTAAATTTTGCTTCTATTTTCATCTGCTTTAAAAATTGTTTCATTATCAGTGCTTGTGCCTGACCTTCATGCCATAGCCACCTGAGTACATAATACTGTGCCAGCAAATTCATATGCTTATTTAGATGTCTCCTTCTTTTTCTATCTGCTAAGTAATACTGTGCATTCAGTTTAGGGTTGTGATACTATGTTGCCAAAACATACTCACAAATTCCGTATTGAATTGACTGAACAGTCAATTGCCTATGTTATTTCAGCCCTTATTACCAGATTACAGTGATGTTATCGCCCCACTTTTGGAAGAATAAATTGAAAGTCTTTATCAGAAACCCCTATTTTTTAAAATTCTTTTTATACACGCACAATGATTCGTGTTCTATAAGAGCCTCCTACTTCACACATTTCACAGAATTGCAGAATGGTAGGGACTGGAAGTGACCTCTGGGGATCATCTAGTCCAACCCTGCTGCCAAAAGAGGTTCACCTAAGGCAGGGCACACAGCAACATGTCCAGACAGGTCTTGAAAGTCCCCAGAGAAGCAGACTCCACAACCTCTCTGGGCATTCTGTTCCAGTGCTCCGTCACCTTCACATTAAAGAAGTTTTTCCTGATGTTGAGGTGGAACTTCCTGTGTTTAAATTTATGCCCAATGTCTCTCATCCTATCACTGGGCACCACTGGAAAGACACTGGCCCCATCTTCCTGACACCCACCCTTTGGATACTGATCAGATCCCCTCTCGGTCTTCACTTCTCCAGGCTAAACAGTCCCAGGCCTCTCAGCCTTTCCTTGTAAGGGAGTTGTTCCAGTCCCTTAATCATCCTCATAGCCCTTTGGAGTTGTATAACATATAATCTCTGAGTAAAACTAGACTTTTTATTTCTTTTGTGTCATTATATCTTTATCTTGCCATGCTGTTGCGCTACCTTTTTATATATACAAAATGAAAATGATCAATAAATTAATCTTCCTTTATCTCCCTAAACCAGTTCCTGATCTCCATGTTCTTTTATATGTTATCAGTATACAGGTTTATATAACTCTGAATTAAAACTGTATATAGGTAGAACTTGCACCAAATATTTAAAAATATGAATAATTATATGCTTTCATGGTGTTGGTATTTTTAACTCAGTTGATCCTAACCATAGTAAAATGTTGGATTAGATGATGGTTCAAAGGCTTCACCATGCTTTTTTTTCCATGTTTCCATAAATTATTGGAAACCTAGAAACCACTGTCTGTTCTTCTATGCAATGTAGTGTTTGATAAATGACTATTGCAGATATGACAATCCTTACTCTATCAATAACTTTGTATACGAAAATAATCTTATTTTTGGTAATATATCGAACCCTGAAACAAACTTACCTCTTTTTCAGAACTATATGATAACTCCTAGTCTCCAGATTAGCTACCCGCTTATCAAATAACATATCGTGGCACAACTAACCCAAAATCAAGCAGGTTTCAAAGGGCCAATAACACTGGTTCAAGTTCCCATAGTTAAATCTCTCTACCCATAATCAAAGTCTGGTTATGTCAGTATCAATCCTGACCACTTTCAGTATGTAACACCTGTTTACTGATGTATACATAGCACAAATGTCCTCATCATTAACAGATCAAGAGGACTAGCTGTTGATAAACTGCACCAGTCCCAATTTCTGACTCTAAAATCCTATACTTGATTTGCAAACTTCTCTAGCAAGTTCATAGGGAAGAATGTGGATGATGCTTCTTTCACGGCTAATAACTGAGCCACCATCTTGCATGCTTTGATTAATAGCTGCTAATTCACTGCCTCTGACTGGAATTCTGGTTCATCAGCAATTTTTTAGTCTTCCAAAATGACTTACTCAAGAAGATAGATTTTGCCATCTCCATATAGTACAAAAATAAAATAAAATAATAGCAAAATTGAATTACATTAAATTCATAGAACAATATACTATAAATCTTCTGTCATTCTGGGACGGAACACATTAGTCTTCAATATTTGCCTTTTACAAAAAGTTAGTTCCTTATTTGTGGTTATTTGGTGCATGATTTCTTCTTCTCATCCAATTCTACTTCGTTGTATAGTATAGAGATATTGAAAAATCTTCCTGCTATAGATCTGATTCGCACATTCATGTCTTCAGGCTGCTTTTCTCCGTCTCAGATACACTGGTCAGATTTTACACATTATGTTACATGAAGTATTAAATGCACAGTTTTATTAGATTAACAATCACTTCCTTTTGTAAGCACCATATAAAAACCAAATGCAGTGAGTGTCATATACAACAAGATGGAGAATGCAGTATTTTGCATTTTTGCTGACTGTTACTCTCCTTTCCCTTAGTTTTACTGCTCGTTTTCAGATGTGTTTCTTCGGATACTCCTGAACAGAGGTGTCCTGGTTTGAGTTAGAACCAAACAAATTCTTTTCCGTTATTTTACTTTTCATCTGAGTCTCTTCTAACTAACTGCACTTTCTGAAGTTAACAGCATATTTTTGCAGACAGTGTCTGCTTCTAGAAGTGACAATGCTTGACATTTAGAGTTTCTACCAAGGACTAGAGTGCAGACCAAGGTCACTGCTAACTCTTGTGTACCACATTGGGGGTGCAGAAAGTGAAAGGCCGCACCTGCAGAGAGGAGCGGCCAGGACAGGGGACCCTAAACTGACCAGCGAGGGATTCCATCCCATATATGTCATATTCAGTATGAAGCTGAGGGATCAAAAAGGTCAAGCCCTCTTCCTGGCTGGCTTCCTCTTGTTCAATGGCCAGCATCCAAGAAGGACTCCATCCATTCTGCCTTTGGTCCTGATTCATTTCAGAATCCAGCTCCCGAACCCGGTTCCTGTCTGCTGCTGAGCGCAGTCTGGGATTTCCCCAGTGCCTGCTCCACAGCATCAGTGGTGATGGTGACAAACGCCATCGGCAGGGCTGGGTTCGATATTGGTTTTATATATATTTGTCTGTATTCCATTTTATTATTATTACTTTCATTAAAGCTGTTTTACTTTTCTAATCCATAAGTCTCTTTCTCATTACCTTTCTTTCCCATTTGGGAGCGGAGGTGGGGCCAACAGAGATCCATAAGTCTCTCTCTCTCCCCAGTCCCGTGGCCCCCGCCCCCCCCACCTTATTCCCTTCCTCTTCCCATTTTGGGAGGGAAACTAGGGGTTAACAGAGAACATCTGTTATAGGTTTAACAGACTGACTCTAAACCTTGACAGAGAAAGCAGTTAATGCTATGTGGGACACTAAAATGAATACAGCATGCTTTTCAATCACTCCATCAAATCAAAATTGTTAGAATAAAAACTGTCATAAAAATGACATTATTAACCATCCTAATGTTTTTTTCATTGTTCTGATGCTGTGCTGTACCTTCGTGAAAGGGTAAAGCTTGAATAGGTGTTACATAGTCTCATAATTATGCCAACAAAATGTCTAACTTATTTCCACGTTAACTTTATGTAACTTTAACTTAGAAATGTTTACAACATTCAGTGGATTGACTTCCTTCTCACTTTGTTTCTAGACAGAAAAGGTTACACTAAAACTTAGTTCTTACCAATCTAAGAGAAGGAAGCATTCAGCCTCACAACAAATACTGAATGGCTGGATTTTCCTCTGATGATCAGTTTTCCTCAGCTTTATATCCCTTCTCTGTGTTTTATTTAAAAAGGATAAAATTAGTAATTATTTTAAAGACTAAACAAAAAAGTTTGGTCGCTTATGATCAAAAAAAGCTACCATAATACTCTTCCATACAGTATGGAATTTGTTACCATATTTTAATCAAATATATTAATTGTAATATTAGAAGTTGTTTTGGGAAAAATGATTGCTTTGGCATTTGGAAGTCCCCATATTCCATTCTTTCCTCCGAAATACCATTTTACGGCCTAATCGCAGTGGAATTTTGGTTTGCAACAGAAAAGCTTTACGCAAATTAATGTAGTCCTGTATCTCTTACATTTTTCTTTATCCATCATTTCTGAAGATTTGCACTGTATTCCACTGGATCTATGTTCTTCAGTTATCTGGGTATCCAAGTTTTCCACCTACATAAAACACAAAGAAAGGTAACTCCTTATCTTCTTTTGTCATGAAGTTTATAAACACAGAAGGGAGAAAGTTTTTCCTACTTGCTACTTTCCATTTTAATGCATGTTGTATTTGAAAGTAGCAGTATTACAAAAACAATTTATTCCTAGAGGTCAAGTAATGTTACTACTATGGGACAGCACCATGAGAGAACTTCTGACTCACAGTATTTTCAGAATTTCAAATTGATATTTTTAAATGCAAAATGTCTCAATTTTAATTTTAGCACCCTACTCTGTGCTTTAAAGCAGTTTTTCATACAAAATATTATTGGATTTAAAAGGTCACACTCCTACATGCAGAAACAGAAGTACCTCACTAGCACTAGAACTGCACTACTACACTGCACTAAACTACAATATAGTAATAAATTTACTACTCAGGTTTAAGAAACCTCAAACGTTTTAGCTTGTCATCTGTGTTACATATCTTGTATCTGCTCCATAAGAAACACTTTTCATTTGCAACTACCCCTGTCATCCCTTTTATACCTTGAAGTTCCAAGTTCCTGCAAAATCAGAGTAGACTGCATTAAAATACAAGGATTCTAGTCCTGATCAAAATCCCCAGGAACAATCCCTATTTTTGTCCTCTATTCTCAAGGGAGATAAGCAAGCTTCTCTTTCTGCCAGATAACAACAGTCTCAAAACAGTCACAGACTGTGGAACAACAATACAAGAAGATTTATTTACTGGCAAATTTGAAAGACTAATTAGACATCAACCTACACAGCTGCACAGTCTCAGTATACATAGGCTCTGAATACACAAAAATAATATTTTCCTTTAGAGAATATTTAATATAAATAGAAGTAAATGCAAGTAAGGAAAAAAGCAGCACAGACTTAGAGAGTAAAATTTCAAAACCAAGAACTTACATGACAAGTCTCACTTTCTAAAGCAGTACTCCTCTGCAGCAAATCTATTAAAAAAAAAATTACAAAAATATCAGAAAAGCTAAGCAAGAGTGAAGTATCGTAGTATCCTCTACTTCACCTTTCTGAAAGGATTCCAGAGTACTTAAAACTATAAAAAATTTACTTTCAATGTTGGAAATAAGGGGCCTCCAAAGAATGTGAATTTCTAAAGCACAGGGTAACTGAGAATTACTTTAAGGCTACAATACAGGCAATCACAGGGCTGTCATCTTTGAAATACATGGTAGCTTTGACATTTCAGGTACAGTTCTAGCATTTGAATGAATCAGTTTTATCCATCACAATCTTGAATGCTGGATCATGGGATGAAGAAAAATGTGATGAAAACTGCACTGTAGCATTATGCTAAAATAACTAAAGTTTGCATAATTGTACGAGTGAGACCTGCAGCTGATGCAGTGCGCATAAGGAACTTGTCCAATTGCTAGACTCTATTGTACTCTAATTCTGATAAAGCAGGGCCTTAGCCTTACATATCACAAAATGATTAAAATAATGATGAATTTTGGGAGCTGATGAGTGCTCTGCACGTTTGAAAAAAAAAATTCTGTAACTTTCCAGTGGTCTGCCTTTCAGCTACAGCAAGACATAAACCTATGATTCAATAAAACCCGTTATACGTACAATTCTAAATAATTTGCAGCTCATTCCTTAAATCTATATGTTTTAGCAACAGTTCTTCCACAGCTATATTGTTTAGTTGCACACTATCTTTCAATTTTTAGAGCAGTGTCAAATGAAGAGCTAGATCCTAACCACTCAAACAGCAATGATTTGTTTACATTCCAAGGAATCCTGGACTACTAAACTACTGTGTCTGCTGTTCATACCCATGACAGGACACACATTTGTCTTTTAAACAACTTCCTTTTACGTACGTTGAACTACATGTATATATGCATGTATATATATATATAAAGAGAGATTATTGTGTGGTGCAAGAGGAAAAGAAAAAACCTCTCTGCTAAGAGCTACAAAGCATTATTCTTCAGTGCATGTCATATCCAACATGATTTACACAACAAATGGATTTTTGTTAAACATTTTACATGGGACAAGATTATCACAGCTAGTTCAATCTGCACATTTTAAATTTTAAGTACTGTCTGTCTGGATGACTGAGTGATGTGAAGTGGCACAGTTTTTCACACACTTCAAAGAAATCTCACAGTACAGAAAAACTGGTTTTGGATCTGCTGTCCTGAAGACTATATTCTTCCAACCCATTCTCAGGGTTTACATTTTCTTGCTTGTGAGCAGAGCATGTCTCTTATGACTAAAAGGGATCCAAAGTTTTATACCAACACTCATATCTCACCTTACTCCTATTTTTGTTTTCTATTTGGTAAATGGTTACTTTGTCATGTGTGTTTCAAAATTTAGATGTGAGCTTAACAGTGTGTCCTTTCATAGCATTTAGGCATTCAGCTGCAACTTTCCAGAAGACGGAATGCATGTTTAACCTCTCTGGACTCTATATGCAGCAGTTATCGCTGGTACCTCTTGGAATTCACTTTAGTTTTGCTTGTTACTCCATTAACTGAGGATTAACTCTCATCTGGTAGTGTTGTAAACATCTTTGTAAAGCATCTGGTGCATAAAATCCATCAAGATGGAAACAAAGTAGGGCTTTGTTTCTGCTTTAATAGGAAAGCCAAACAATTGCAACGGATTTTAAAATAATGTGGTTTTGCAAACCAGGATTTTTTTTTTTTGGTCCTATGAATTTAGTACATAGAAAAGGAATTACCGAGCACAAATCCAAGTTGACTAGCTGAGATTTCTGGCTAGGTGATTACCTACATATAACTGGTCTTCAAATTTCAGGGGATGGCCAGAAATATTTAAATCTTCTGGAGAATAGGGAAGCAAGCAAGAAAAAGGAAAGAAGTCTTTCTGCAAAACCTCTATGACTTAAGTCATATAGTACTTACTCTTGCCATATCCTCACAAGGCTTGTCACAACACCCGAAACAAGGATGTTTTAAGTTTATAAGGAAGAAAGCCATTCTTTGGGGAAGTTTCTTTCCTGGACAAATGTTCTTCTGTATTTATTGATTTTAAACAGAATGTTAGCCGTCTACTTAATACTTTCCACCTTTCTTTCAGCATATCATATTGGAAGAAAAGGCTAACCATCCTTCTTTCCCACAAACCAAATGCAAAGCCACAGGAACTCCTAGAAACGCTTCAAGATTTCTGCAGGTTTTGCTTCCATCCCTCTACATATAGTATGTATCAAATGTACAATCCTCCCATCAGAAGTAATAGTCAAATCAGTACGAAGAGTAAGTTGCTCTCTCTATAAAAGTCACCTTTTTGAAACTCTTTAGTATGAGGATCCACGCATCCTTCTTCACTTCCTGGATTTTCAGGTTGCTGTGCCTAAACACAAAATCAAAATAAACACAAATATTGCAGACATGCAGAACAAGTATGTCTCACTTCCTGCCCACATGTCCTGACAAACATTGTCTTATCATCATCTATTAAATTCTTCAAAAGCTTTCTTGTTACGGCAGCAGTACAAATACTAGTAAGAAGCATTAGCAGAGCTAAGTCACATTACTGTTGAACAGTAGAGTGCCTGACCTTAACCTTAGAGTTAACACTTGTATCAGAGATTTTTTTGAACAAGGAGATCTCAAGATAAATCTCAGGAAGTCAAGGTGCAATGTCTACTCAAATGAGTTCTAAATATGATCAATATTCTAGAAATTTTCACATATACAGAAAAATATGTACCTGCAATGTATAACAAGGTACAGTGAACTCTTTTAAACTCCTGTGTTTTGGGGTTTTGTTTGTTTTTAATTTAAAGTTGAAGATCAGCTATATATTACTGATACATAGATAATGCTATATCGAGCTAAATGTACTTAAGTCAGATTTGGACACTGTAAACTCAGATGTAGTGCCATATGAACATGGCTATACTGACTCCAGGACCACCTTATGGAGGCAACAGTACCGCTATTTGCAGGTGGAACTCAACTCCAATCAATAAATGCCACCAGACTTAAGCTGACTTGGATTTGCCTGAAGTGCATCCCAGTGATCAAAACCATGGTTCAGAAATACTGAGCTGGTCTGCCCTGGAGCTGCAGCCAATAGCCCTGTGCAGATTTACCCTTTCATAGATGCTTGGGAGTCTCTGAAACATGTTCTCAAATGCTTATCAGAGTTTGGCAAAATAAGAATAGATGGATCCAGTTCGGCATCTGAATGAAGAATTAACCCATCTGGAATTCCAGCTAGCATAGATCACAGACACACAAACAGGCAGACTCAACTTTGGTCTTACACAAGCTGTAAGTGACCATGAGGCCAAATACCCTGGATTATCCAGGATGCTTTACTCTTCTGTAAAAGCAGGTAACAGGCTGTAATTATCACAGTACAGAACAGCAGCAAATGTTCCTCAAACACAGAGAATGGGTGCATCTGGAGACTGGCAAGGAAGTGATACAACAAAACAAACAGCAGCGTAGGTTTACTATTTCAAAACACTAAACTAGCAATTGCCAACTCTAAGAGCTAAGGCATGTATGACTATTTTGCAAGTACTATCACAAGCAACATGTATACAGTAAGACCAATTCTAAAAAAGCAATCTTTTATGTTATGGTCACAGAAGGAGCATGGCTGAGGCTTCTACCACAGAATAACATGGACAGCCCACAATTTAAACACCAGTTGTTTAGAAAAGTATAGCTGAATAATCTGAAAAATGACTCTTAGAAGTTTTGAAGTTCAAATGCCATTTTTGCTGCACAAAAATAAAAATGTCTAATTATATAAGAAACAGTATAGTCAAAATTTTCAAAATAACATAAATACCTCATTTGTTCTCAAGTTACTTTCAAATTCTAGTTCTTCTGCCAACTTTGGTAAAGCTGCATTATTGCCTAAATGAAATACAAATATATTAAAATTATTAGATTACATTATGCTGTATTTATCTCATGCTACAGTAGGATGCTATTTGTCATTAACATAGCACATGAGTTTAATCTCTTCCTGCAGGCAAAGGAAACAATAGCAAGTCTGTCCGCAGCAAACCACCTCAAAAAACCCCAACATGGCATCTGCAAGAACAGCAGTACTTATGTTTTCCCTAAATACAAAAGGATTGGAAAATATGGGTTATGAGGATTTACCACAGCTTATTTATGAATTCTGACTTGGGAATTTTTTCATGCTTTTCCTTAAAAAAACAAAACAACAACCAAACCCACAACAAAAACCAAACCAAGACAAATAACCCCACCACCAACAGATTTTTCAGACCAAATTCCAAACAGCAAATTAATTCTGTATTAATGAATGCAGAACTAATAGTTAATACTAAGCATAATACTTCTAAGTGATAATTAGATCTGTATCCATGAGATCTAGAATCATAACTACTGAAATTATCCAACTTCCATAGAGATTGTAAGGACAGTAGCTCTTATTAGCATCAACGTAATTTCAGAAAATCTCAAGACCCATCCACTTAATTCCCCATGGAAACAGCTGTAGCCTCTGAGAAACAGGCCATGTAGACAGCATCTTCTGCAGCCTTTTTAGACACCTATTTCAGAAGCCTGTTTAAACAGCTTTTCCCAAACAAAAAGGAATAGTTATAACATAGTAACTCAGCAATGATGCATGTGAAGTGATTAAATTGTGGTTGAGGTCCACAGAGTAAGACTAGCATTACTACTGGTACTTACAGAGGCTACATCAATGGACAATAAGGATTGAGCAAAGCACCAGGACAGAAATACCTTAGGTGTAGCAGTTTACATTTTCACATCTCGTGTTTGTCTGTTTCATAAATACTGAGTAACATTTTTCAAGTTTACTAGATTGGCATTTTTCCTTGACAAGTTCCTATGAGCTCAAAATCTGCAGAGTCAGCTTTCTCACCCCAAATACCAATAAAACTAAGAATAAAGCCAATCTATGAGAAACCGGGCCTAAAAATCACACTATAAAATCTTTTTTTAAATAATAGCAAAGGCAGACATGAGAAGGAAAAGCTTTTAAAAGTAGTACTTGATTAGCATCATTCTACTTCCTTTGGTACAAAGAAAGATAAGCCGATTTCTCTACTACTTTTCTACAGTTTAATTTCTCTAAAATTTATAATGAAGTAATAAACTTGAGTTCCTTATGGCATCTACAGAATTTATTAATTTTCATAAACTTGGTGCTTCAACTACTCCACAGGGTCAAAGGGGAGAAAGGCTGAAAATAACTGAATGTTGCTTACATGGTATTTTAGGAACTAGCAAGCATGCAAGTTAATTTCAAATGTTAGCTTCCAGAAAAATAGATCTGGAAATAAAATACGATGTCTTTAATGTCATATACTATCATAACTGAACCTTTCTATTTAAAATATACATCTACCATCACTGCTCACTTAAAATAGTAATTTATTTAGGATTACTGTCTGATTCCTTTCTAAAACAAAAGAGGGTCATTTCAAGTGTATTCAACACAAAATTCAGTGTAAGAGTGAATCTGAATATGACCATTAAATAACCACCCACAGAAAATCTGCAGTTATGGTTAAGAATGGCCATTCTTAACCTTCAAAATTACTAAGAAGTTACCTTTTTAAAATGTTGAACGTGTCTAAATGAAATGTTATCTTCTCTCCTATAAACATATTTCTGAATTTCAAAACATCTTCCTAACAAAACCCACCTGTGGTGCAACAGTAATTACCCCCAGCTCACAATTTGAAGTCAATGTATTTTAATAACTCTTTTGCACTCTGATAACAAATAATTATTTTCCAACATACCTCAGATAATTGTGTTCAGTCACTCCTACGTTCCAAGCTTCACATGCTTATTTAAATACTTGTCACCAATTCTTAAATATATTATTAACAGTTACTTTGCAACCAACAAAGATAGCAAAGAAAGTTATTTCTAACTATAATAATGGTAAAATGCATCTATTTATGATATCTTATAAACTGAAAAGTTAAAAAAAGGAAAGAAAAAAATCCTCACCTGAATTAAAGGTTGCATTACTACATGCAATAAAGGGAAGTCACTTTTTCCCCCTACTTCTGCTTCTATTGTCACTTTGTCGTGTTTGGTATTTACAGTCCCCTCATTCGCAGGAACAAAGGAAGGAGCCTGAGCCCTAGGCAGGGGAGTCCTTGTTTCAGAAAAGTCACTTTCTAAGACCATGTTTGCATTAAGTTTATAGTTTACATTCCTTAGAGTTTCACTCTCTACCACTGCTTCTGAAATCACGCAAGCAAGTTCTGATGCAACATCCTCAGGCAAAACATCTTCAGCTTGCTCACCATCCTCACTTGCTTCTGAGGAAGGACTGGGATTCACAGCAGTCTCCGTACTAATCTCCACACAAAGGGCTTCACTTACACTCATGAGGTTTACTGAATTTTCATCTGTTTCTGTGATTTCACTGTCTACTGTGGTCCGAGATGCTGCTGGTTCTTCCCTCACACCACTCTCATGGATCTCATTCTCTCTACCAATGACAAGCAAAGAATTACTGCTTTTTTCTGAGCCTGTAGTCGATAGGATGCATTCAATCTGGTTAGCAGTATTAAAAATTTCTTCACTTTTGTCTTTTACTTCTATACTCTCGGCAGCAAGTTGACTTTCTTCTATGACTGTAAAGGTGAAGAGACTATCACATTCTTCCACTGTGCTCAGAGCGATCACTGCTCCCTCGTCCTTATCTCCCATACTTGAAGCAGCGTGTTGATCTTCACTGTTGGTGGCGACCCTCAGCACGGGAGCTCCACATTCTCCCACAAAAATCACAGAACCTTTGCTTTTTGTATCTGCATTGAAAGCAGCTAGTTCAAACTGTTCATCTACAGTTGCAGTGGTCTCCACAATCTTACATTCCTCTGATGCATTTGGAGAGATAATGGCATCTTCCTCTCCTGCTACAATGAGCTGACTTTCAGCTTGCGGTGCTGCACTGATCAACACTATTTCACATTCTTCTGTCATGCTTGTAGTGATCATAGCAGCTTCATATCTTCCTTCTGTTTCTGAAGCAGTGAGTTTGTTTTCACCTTGCATAGCTACACTAGACATAGGAGCTTCGAAACATTCTGCTGTACTTGTAGAGATCATTACTGTTTCATTTTTTGACTCCGTGTCTGACACATGTTGAATTGTCTCTTCTGTGATTCCACCTGACATGAGGATTACTTGTTCCTCCACAACACTTGTGGAAATCATAGCACACTCATCTTTTTCTTCCTTACCGCTAGCAGTTGGGTGACTTTCATCATCATCATTATCATCTCCTCCTGCACTGGATTCACTAGGCATAGGAACTTCATATATTCCCACATCTATAGAAACCATAGCATTCTCATTTATTTCTTCTGTTTTCACAGAGTGAAGCTGACCATCATATTCAATAGCTGCACTTGACATAGGAGGCTCAAATTCTTCCACGATACTGGTGGAAATCATAGTGCACTCATCTTTCTCCTGCTTACTGCTAAAAGTATGCACATACTCTTTAAACTCTGTAGCTGTACTCGGCATAGGCACCTCTGTGTCTTCAGTGTCTATTAATATTGTAGAGCTTTCCGCACTTTCATTTGCTCTTGCAATAGCAAGTGGACCTTCCTCAGCATCCATGGCCGAATGTAATGGAACATCACTTTCTTCCGCTGTACTAGTAGAGATGATATCACCTTTTACTTTTTCTTCTCTGTTAGCAGGAATGAGAGAATTCTCATCTTCCTTTGGAATTGCACTACTTATAGAGGGAAGTTCCCTGTTGTCAAAGGAAGTCATGGCATTCTCATGTTCATCTTCAGCACCAGACTGACTCTCCTCTTGCACTGCCATAGCACTAGTCATGGGACCCTCACATTCCCCAGCATCTACGGGAACCAAGGTACTTTCATGCGTTCCTAGATGAGCAGTCAAGGCACCATCATCTGCAGCACTTGCACTGGTTACACTGCTTTCAACAATCCCTTTATCATTTTTGCAGTTTGTGCCACAATTAGCCTCTTCTGCACTCATCATGCTGTCAACAGGAAGCTTATTTGTATTTGTGCCAGCCACTCCGGACTCAGCTTCCATTTGTTCAGCAACTATACAGATAATGGAACTTTCACCTTCTTCTGCACCTATACAAATTAGTGCATTTTCACTTTCCATCCCTGTACAAGTAGAAGCGTGGTCATTTTCTTCATTTCCTCTTCCTGTACTGGTCACAATGCCCTCGCCTTCTTCATCCTCTTCTTTTGAGCCTGTACTAGTCACAAAACCTTCATCATCACATGAACCTATGCTGACTGTAGTGATACTGGCTTCTTCCTTTGCCCTTCTACTGTCCATTAGACTTTCATATTTTTCAGCTTCTAAACAAACTGCAAACCCCTCATTGCTGTCTTCTAGCCCTGTGCAGACAACTGAAATTTCGGCATCATCTTCTGGAGTTATGCCTGTGCTAGTCACTGCGCTTTCACCATTTACAGTATCCTCAGATTTGTCACCACTAGTCCCAGTTGTAGCACTGTTGTTTGTGACCATTGCAATACATGCACCAGTTACAGCGTTTTCCCCTTGGGCATCTGTACCAGTTACTGAACAGAGAATGAAGTTATGACCTCTTTCTTCCACGCCTGTGCAAGTCACAGTACCTTCGTGTTCCTTAACTTGGCCAGCTGTCACACTGCCCCTAAATTCACCTGAACTGTCACCGCTTGTCAGCCCTTCACCTGTTTCTGTCCCTGCGCTAGTTACAGCTCCATCGCTCTCCACTTCACCTAAGCAGGATACAGAACTTTCAAATTTGCCTGTATCTACACAAGTGGAGGTCTTTCGCTTTTCTTCAGAGCCTGCACTAGTCACAGCATCATCTTTTTCTTCTGCCCCAGCACTATTGACACTGTCTTCAATTTCTACTCCACTTGCATTGACTGAATCCTTACCGCTCTCTTCTGCATCAACCATGGTACAGCCATCATTTTCTTCTCCTTTTGTACTTGTTAGGAAACTTTCGCTTTCTGCTAATCCTTCAGTAACAACACTGCCACCCCCTTCTTCAGCTGCTGCAACAGTACACTCACCAATATCTGCTCCTGTGACGAAACTACTGCCCTCGCTACTTTTTACCCATATATCTGTTGTAAAACCTTCATCAGCTTCTATGCTTGTGCAGATTACTGTCACTTCACTTTCTTCTTCTGAGCAAGTGGTTGTAGCATCACTGTCCTTTTCTGAATGTGATGCACCCTCAGCTCTTTCCTCTCCTGTACTAGTGGCCGTTACAGTGCTCTCAATGATCTTTTCTGTGCTGGTTCCTATCACAGTGGCCGGAGTTGTTTGTAGGCTGCTGTACAACAAACTAAGTTTACTACTTCCTGCACTGGTACCTACTGCATTGCTTTCATTTTTATCTTCCATGCCAATAACACCATTCCCTTCTTGCTCACTTGCTGTAACAGAGCCTTTGACTGTTTCCTCAGGAACTCTTTCAGGCACTAACACAGAGGAAGACTGTATCATATCATCTATATCATGCACTTCATCCATTTCCGCATTATCTACCATTGTGCTTCTTCCTCCCTTTGTGGAAGGACCAGTATACAAGCACTCTCTTCCTTCTCTTTTTAGTTCTTCTGTTGTTACATCTCCACAATCTTCAGTTATATCAGTCATCAGGTTTTCCTCTTTCATTTTTAACTCACTCCCCTGAGTGCTTTCTAGCTTTGCTGCTTCATTGTGATTTTCTTGACTAGGTAACCCAGCTGTACTGTCTTCCACTGCCTGTTCATCAGGCCAGGGCATCTTGTTATCTTTTTCTATACTGTTAGTCAGAGCGATGTTGTCACCATCATCTTTCAAGACAGAACTCAGCACTGCACTATCTTGTTGTTCGACACATACAGCCTGCGCTGCATCATTCTTCAAAATTAAAGTATCTTCAAATAAAGGAGCCTCATCTGAATTATGGCGCTCTTTAGACATACTACCCAAAGAATGTGTAAAATCTGAGATATCCGAACCCATGGACTTTGCATCTGCAGCATTTTCTCTGGAAGAAGTAGTTGCTAAAGGAACATCATCTGAATTAGAATTTATCACAGTTTTAAAATTCTTTGGTCTTCTGCTATCTTCTGAAGCCTGATCCTTACTGGGAACATTCAGTAAGATTCTATCACTTGTTTCATACACAACACTCATTTTATAAGCCCCTTGTTTATTGGGTCCTTGATCCATGGAAGCATGTTTGGACAAAGTGTTTAAGGCACCAACTTGTTTATTAGAGATATCTTCTTGTTTAACAGTTTTTTCAGCTGCAGGTAGAAACTGCGATTCACAGCCTTCAAGATCTGCCAAGCTGTGTTTTAATTCCTTATTTGAAATAGAGGGAGATATCTTCTCTTTTGCTGCACACTCTGCATCTGTGGCTTGGGGTGAGTTTTGAACGTTTATCCCTTCAATGATAGATGCTTCCTGTACTTTTGTTTGTTTCAAATTTAGTTCCATCAGTTCTTCCTCATGACTAGAATGCAAGTCATCATTATTCATACATGACTTTTGAGGGACTGGAGCATGGCTGCTTTCTGTTGTACTAGCTGATCGCTTTTCCTCTCCAAGTAAATCTTGGTTTGATATACTGCCTTTTCTGTTTTCACAGGATATCTTCTTACTTTGTTTTTTATCCATTGCCACTGTGATGCCCAATACTTTTTCATGGCCACTACCAATTTCTTTAATGTCTTTGTCTTCAAATTTGATACTGTCTTCCTTCTTCTTTAGTTCCTTGTTGCTGTGCTTTAAGCTTCTGCTTTTGTGACCTTCGGCAGAGAATCTTCTTTCTAGTTTGGAATTGCTTAACTCTTTATCACCTCTATATTTTTCTTTTACAGATCCCCTTTCTCCAGAATGCAACTTAACTCTGTGACTAAAGTCTTTTTGTGATCCCTGAGTTGATTGCATGCCACTTACAAGCTCAAACTCAGCACCACTCTCCTCAAAAACTTTGTCTTCATTCTTGGATTTGTGTTGCTTATCTAAATCATTCTCTTCCATGCTCTTCTCTTTGTCCAGTTTCTGACTAGTCTCTTGTTTTGTTACATTTTCCTGTAATTCTGTTTCAGATGCTTTGAATTGTTTACTATGACTCTTTGACTTAGACTTCAACAAAATCTTGTCTTCTACAAGGCTCTTGGATCTTCGCCTGTCTTTATGAACACCATCTTCTTGTTTCAAATTACAGTCAGAGTTAGTTGATTCTATTTCATGTTTATCTTCCGAGTAGCTTTCACTCCTCCTGTGTGATGCAGAAGCAAGTTGTTTCGAGGCACTTAGGGATTCCTTCTGTGGTCTAGAATCACTCAGGGACCTTTTGGACTTGTATTCTGCTCTTGATTTTTCTGTTGAGAGATGTCTGTCTTTTTTTTCCTTACGCAGCGATTCTTCAGCTTTTAAGGCTGACTCAGAAATATTTTTTCCATCCTTTCCTGTTACTGATATTTTCCGTTCACTCCGGTGTTTACTTTTTCTTTCAGATTTGTCATCTGAGGAAGCCTTTAGCTGATTATGTTTCTGACCACCATCCTCCCCTTTCAAACTTCTTTCAAATGAATGGAGTTCAACATCTTCACTTGCTTTGTGAATACTGTCTCCTTTGTGTTTGTGCTTTAAAGAAAGTTTATCTTCTAAAGCAGTTCTTTCCTTTTCATTTTTATCTCTGTAAGACTTCACTTCTTTTTTGGCAGCGTTTCTCATATGTTGAATTTCTATGTCACCATCTTTTTTGGGGTGCTTTTCATTTTTAAGTACAGATTTCTGCTTCTGTAGTTCTTCAGTACTGACTTCTGCTTTGTCCAGTTGTCTTTTTGGATCTCTTGTTTCACTGTCCTGATGGGTTCCTTCAGCCTGAAGAGAGGTGGAGGATTTTCTTTTATGTTCTTTTTCTGCTTTACAATCATTTTTGCTTTCCTCAGTTGAATGTGCTGATTCTGAAAGTCTTCTAAGCTGTTTAGAGATTTCACTTTTCCCATGATTATGCTTCAATTCTTTGGAAGAATTTTTTTCACAAGTCTACAAAAGAAAGTTTATATATATATATATATATATAAGCAAATGCTACACAGTTCCTTCACTATGTGACTGAACAGAATTGTTAAGGGCTAACTCTTCACAAAAACAAGAGACTAGAGAATATGCTTAACATTGTAATAAAATCTCACCTAAAATATAGTCAGTAAGAAAATGAAACTTGCCATTTTCATTTCAATTAATTGTGATTGTGGGAAAAGCCAAAAAACCCCAGAAGTTAA
>JAVSBS010024020.1:0-13386 GCA_033124195.1 Coracias cyanogaster | reverse complement strand
AGGGGCCTACAAGAAAGCTGGAGAGGGGCTGTTAACAAGGGCATGTAGAGATAGGATGAAGAACAGTGGTTTTAAACGAGAGAAGGGGAGATTTAGATTGGACGTTAGGAGGAAACTCTTTGCTATGAGGGTGGAACACTGGCCCAGGTTGCCTAGAGAGGTGGTGGAGGCCCCATCCCTGGAGACATTCAAGGTCAGGTTGGATGGGGCTCTGAGCAACCTGCTCTACTTGCAGATGTCCCTGCTGGCTGCAAGGGAGTTGGACTAGGTGAGCTTTAAAGGTTCCTTCTAACCCAAAACATTATATGATTTATTATCTTTTCATGCTCAAAATCGTGAGAGGCCTGAGAGAGAGCAAGACAGGAGAGCTGCTTCTTCACCCTGCCAACACCCGGAAAACTAAGGACTATAAAAGGAGACTCTATAAAAGCACAATTTTGCACTTAAAAGGCTTGGCTTTTAGTTCGTGTCCTTCGTGTATATTTACTATCTCCATGTTCATCTGTGTCAGAATAATTTGGCCAAAATACGGAATGGCCATTCCAAGGCATCATGATTTCATTGGTCATTGTGTCCCTCCTCCCCAAAAGGTTTGTTTCAAGGTCCAGCTTGATGCTGAGGAACCATTCATGAGAGAGGAAGACATCTTTTGTGAATTCTGGCTGATTTTTGAGTCAATAGTTGGCCTTTTTGAGAAGCCGTGGAGTTCTAAACATCTTCACTATTCTGTGTTTTCCTGGCCAGAGGAAGAGGTGTGGGAAATGCCAACGAGCAGCTGAAGAAGTCAAAATGTCTGAGGTGCTGATGGGAGGGGAGTGTGCACAAATGAAAAAATCTTGCTTCTCATCTCAACACTGTAGAAGCTGAAGTCATCAGCTCTTGCCATTTCTTGCTTGCAGGCTCAGGAAATTCTAGAAACAATTGTTGGTAATGGTTGTTGGAGTTGATGTAATTGATTCTGTACAGTAGCATAAAAACATCTATTTCACATGTGATAAAAAGGTCTATTTAGCCTAATATCCTGTCTCTAACTGAATTACAGCATGAGGTTTATAGAGATTGAGAAATGGTTTACAAAACACTTCCTGTTATGGGCAACTTTTCTTTGTGTGAAATTACTTTTGGCATGTGTATTCTTATTTCTGCTACTCTCTTTACACTAAAGGAAACGAAATGATAAAATAGAATTACTTGTGGGCTGTATTGCTGAACTATCAGAAATGGAAGAAAACATGCTGCTGAGACACGGGGAAAATGACTTCAGTGTCATGTATTCCACACGGAAAAACTGTGCGCAGCTGTGGCTTGGTCCTGCTGCATTTATCAATCACGGTGAGTGTTGAGTAGAAGCAGCATGTGAAAGGACATGAGCAATTCTCCTCCACACAGGACCTTTGAGAAGATGTCAGAATCTGGCATGCTGGATTACCGTAGGAGAAAATCCTCTTGACGCTTGCCCAGACAGAACTGATGGGCTGCGAACAGGGAGATCCACGGAAGGTTCTAGGAGTGATGCCTCCTTCCTTCACAGAGGCTTTGGAACTGGCAGCTAAGTTAGTGGAGCATATTGTGGGTTACCTTGACACATTTGTGACCTTAGTCAGCAGTAACCTATTTCTTAGGTGAACTCCTTGTGCCTTCTTTAACCTTTTGCACAGAAGCTTAACTGATTCTGTTGCGTTTGTACGCTGAAGGAAAAGCAGGTAGGATTTACGATAAATCCTGGTACCTTAAAGAGGAGGGAAATTGAACATTTGTGATAGTGTAGGGAAGAGCGCAGAAACCAAACTCTATCAAAATAGACAGCTGTTGATAAGTAGATCTGTATAGTACTAACGTAACTCCCAGTATTTAGTTGAGATTCTATAGTTATTGAAGTCAGAGTGAATCCTTACTTTAGATATCTACAACTATTCATGTTTCAGGTCTTATCAACAGTTAATTGACTTTATCTTTTGGACCTTTTTCAGATTGCAGACCTAACTGTAAGGTAAGCAAGAAATTTAAAGTAAATAAATAAAGCACCCCACTTTTTCCCCTCTTTGTCCCTGCACCTTTTCCTCCCCAACTGTTGTACTTTCTTTTTTTTCTTACTCAGATACTGTTCAACCATAATGATTAACTTTTCCCCCTTTTCCCCTTCCTGTCATCTCCTTCCCCAGTTTGTATCAACGGGCAGAGATACAGCGTGTGTGAAAGCTCTGAGAGATATTGAACCTGGAGAAGAAATCTCTTGTTACTATGGAGATGGGTTTTTTGGAGAAAATAATGAATACTGCGAATGTTACACCTGTGAAAGGTATGCACTGATGTAAATACGTTTCAAATGGAATTGATTGTATTCATTATATACTTTGTGAAACTGAAAGTCCTTGATTATGAGTACTCAGGGTTTTGGACACATTATAATTCATTATAGTTGCCTCCTAGATAGTTGTTGTGATATTTTTCTTTTTAATGTTGTTCCTGAATGGTCATGTTTCCTGAACTCCTGCATTCTGTTTTTCTTTTGATTCTGTCTTCTGGAGATAGCCTAAAATGAGAGGAATGAAAAAAAAAAGTGTAGAATCTTAATAATATTTGTACTGAATAAAGCAGAATTGGAAGGAAAAGCAGTTGTAGTGCCTCTGAGACTATTAGCAACTGACCCCCAACTTTTTCTATTTTCTGCACTAGAAAAAGCAAATTTCATTAATGTTTTTTCTACTTCACCTGAAGTTCTTTTCTCCTTCATCTGAAGTTCCCTTCTGCTGGGAGTGGACAAAGTTTTCACCCTATATTCTACATTCGGGGGTTGGTGTACTCATAAAGATCTGCTGGTTTGGACAGTACTTGCCTACCTCAGTGCAGCACAGCTGTTCTATCTGGTTTTCACCTGTGCTGTCCCAACCTAGTTTCTTCACAAAATCAGTCGAAAGAATTTCATCCTCGGTTTTTGCCACGTTGAAATTTCTGCTTCTGTGAACATGGAGGCTCAGCATCATTTGTGAGAGCTCCACCTAATTCCAAGAGGACCTGCACAGAACCTGTAATAGTTCTGTTCCTGTTTGACCTAACTGTAGAAAGAAAAAGAACCTATAAAGGACAAAACATTAGTCACATTGAGAAATAGCCTAGTGCACCTACGCTTAAGTAGTTTAATAATCCTACCTTCATTTTTACTCGCTACTTCGGTCACGAACAACTCTTGCAATTCCAGGGAAAACCTTCTGGCACAGACCTTCAAGCTCATACGACGTTGGTAGGTCATTCCAAGTGAAGGGCACAGTCCCAGACTTTGTCTAGAGCACTGCTAGTAAAACTGTCCTTCAGTCCTGAGGGCTGTGGAATAAATAGGCACCACAATTACTCTTCCGAGTGATGTGTTTCTTTTGAAAGTTCTTCCGATTGTTGATTTTAACGTAATACGGACATAAGTTCTCTTCCAGGACAAACCAATTTTATGTGTTGGAACATTTTCACTGATTTGCCGTCTTTGTGTATTAAGTACCTGAACGTGTTGTATTTTAAAGGTAACGTTTGGGTAATTCTAGCACTAGGAATCTGCTTTTTCAGTCACAAGGCTGTTACACAATCTAATGTGAGAGATTTGAATTTAGGGAGGTGGAGTGAGGCAACATGAGTCCTCACAAGGCTACTTTCACTTTGCACACCACAAGCAATTAATCTGCAAGTGACCCAAGTTTGACCATGCTGTAAAGGGTGTTAATTGGTAACATTACAACGCTAGACTTGTAAGAATCTGTGGGGTACGTTTGGGAGCTGTGGGAATGTTGGCACTGTATAATTTTTTTTTTTTCAAGCCTCCAAAAGTAGTTATCACCAAGAAAACTTGCATATCTTTACATATGTGCATATACTCTTTTTAGGTGAGCCTGCTGTTCATGCTGGCTGAGGCAACTGGGCACCAAAGACAACGTCAGAAGGCAGTTGTGGTTGTTTATAGCACCATTACTTTCTGATTTGAAGGGGCTGTTGCTTGTGCTAAGTTCAGTCTAGTATCTAAAGCTGCCTGTAATTTCAAAATAACACTGAAAGAATGTTCCATGTCAAACAAATGCCAGTTATTTTGAGAACAAGTGTTGCGTCTGCATAAAAATTTAACCTTGTGGAGCTTGAGATCCTGCCTGGTCTTTTTGGTGCAGTTTTTGGTCAAGTTTCGTAGAATTTTTTTTTTTTTTTTTCCCAGTACAACATCCTGGAGTCCAAACTGAAGTTGTTGTCAGTAATTCTGCAGAGTGTGAGCGTGCAGGATTATTAGAATGTCAGGGGAGTCCTGGTAGTAGTGGTTGAAGTGCAAGTACAGGAATTCTTAATCTTCATCCTTTTCTGTGATTACTAAGAAAAAAGTTTTACTTTTGCTCAGCCATGTCATTTTCATGGTAAATACATACTGGAGCCTTCAGTTACAAAGGAACACTGAACTATGTGATACTTTTATTCCATTTTCTGTACTTTTCAACTCCTGCTGATGCAGTAACAGACATTGTAACCGAAGGAGCTTTGGTTTACTTGCCTGGTGTGATTAGGAAAAATTCAAATTGTTATCGAAAGAATACTTTGAATGACCATATTTCATTCTCACCTGTATAACCTGACTGTGAAACAATACTAAAATAGACATAAAGCAGGGGAAACATACTTCTGCAATTTTTCTTCTTGCAAGAAATCCATGGAAGCTTTTTCTGCACCCCTTACTAAAATGAGATTACTATATCGACATCTTATTAGCATCTTGTAGGCTGTTCTAATAGATTTAGTGGTTATTGATATTGTTTATCCAGATATACCTGGGATACAAACTGTTGTGTATGAACCAACGTTCTAAGTTTATAGTAAGAGTTATTAATATATGGTGTTCTTTTTCTCTGTAGACGTGGCACTGGTGCTTTTAAATCAAGAGTGGGCTTGCCAGCACCTACTCCTGTGATTAATAGTAAATATGGACTGAGAGAAACAGATAAACGATTGAACAGACTCAAAAAGTTGGGTGACAGCAGCAAAAATTCAGACAGCCAGTCCGTCAGCTCTAACACTGATGCAGACACCACTCAGGAAAAAGCTAATGCAAGTAAGTAAGGGGGAAAGCTTGGAGTGCAGGCTGGTTTCAGCAAAACATGAAGAACTTCCACTGTGACGGAATTCCTTTCTTAGCGGTGAGATGCAGCTCAGATTCTGCTTTTTAGAAGTGTAATTTCTTCAGGAATCTCAAGGCCATTGAAATAGCAAATTTGCCGTTTTCCTTAGTTGTTTCGAGAGCAATAGGTGGTATGTTCTTGTTTTATTCATATCAAAAGCAAATAGTTAGTGTCATATTTCTAGATGTCCATCAGAGTTCTATCAATACTCTATGTATTTCAAAATACAGAAAACTATCACATGCAGTAGTATGGTTGGGGAAGGAAAACTTAGTAATTTGAGTTATCTACATTCAGTAGGAAAAGAGTTTTTAAACAAATATTCTCAGAAGAGATTGTTAAACAGTCATTTCCTTTAGAGATCCTTTAAATTGGGCAGCTATTCCCTCTCCACATCCAGGACCGATAGTTCAGGTCTCTATTCTGAAGTGAAAGTGCATAGTTAGTAGTCGTAGAAGTAATTGGAAGGGATTTTTTTGCTTGTGATGCTCCTGAGAGGCTTCTCTTCATGGAGTAGTGAGTATCATTTATTTACCCTGCCTCCTTTCCCACCCCTGCCACTCTCAGTATAGGCAAAATACCAATAACTTAAACTTTGACTTAACTAGCAAACATGTTTGGAGCCACGTAAAGTAATACGGTTCCATCTGACTCCTGTTTGCTGCTGTGGTATTAAAAAACCCAATAAATAAAAACCACTTCCCAAAACCCTCTTACTATCTCTAATTTCAGAGTTCTGCAGCTTTGCTTGGGCAGACAGAACTCCTTTGCTTACACAGTAAGTGACAGACACTGGACACCTGAAACAGAAACCATGACAGTAGTGAAGGCTTTGGGTGTGTTAATACTCGAGCATGTGGATCTCCAGCTTTTGCTGGAATAATAGTAAAAACTGTGGATAATGTTGGATGGATTTAAAAAAAAAAAAGTAGGAGAAGAAATTCAATAAAACCCAGACTTGGTATGTTGGGCACAGTGAGCGAAGCGTACTTCTGACCTGTTTGACAATTCCTTTTGTGTCCCGAGTTGTGAGTTTAAACAGATTTTGATGAAGTGTTTAAAATAAATAACTACAGTATTCGGGAGTAGAAAAGTCAGCATAAAGCACTGTCGTAACAAAGCCCCTTTTTCTCTTTTGCAGCTAACAGAAAATCTTCAATTGGCGTAAAAAAGAACAGCAAAAATAGAACATTAACAAGACAGTCTATATCAAGAATTCCAGCATCATCAAATTCTACCTCATCTAAACTAACTCATATAAATAATTCCAGGGTACCAAAGAGACTGAAAAAGCCTGCAAAGCCTTTACTTTCAAAGATAAAGTTGAGAAACCAGTGCAAAAGGCCAGAGCAAAAGAATGCTTCTAGAAAGCTCGAAATGGGGAATTTAGTTCTCAAAGAGCCTAAAGTAGTTTTGTATAAAAACTTGCCCATTAAAAAGGATAAAGAATTGGAGGGACCAGTCAAAGTTGCAGTCTCTAGTGGATGCTTAACAAGGCATGCAGCGAGAGAACACAAACTGAATTCTGTGAAAGGTGCTCACGAGCATGGTGATATACCACCCTGCACGTACATCACAAGGAGGTCCGTGAGAACAAGGATGAGTTTGAAGGAGACCTCTGACATAAAGCTTGAACCAAATATGTTGGATAGCTATAAGAATAACTTGTCCGGAACACAACCGGACAGTTTAGAGCAGCAGTCTCACGTGATAAATGAAAACGATGTGGCTCATGGACCATCACATAAAGGGGAGGTAAGGTGCCAGAAAAATGACACCGCTGTGTCAAAAAAGAAATCTCGGCAAGGAAAACTTGTGAAACCACCTGCAAAAACAGAAGCGGCTGATACTATGCACAATACACCTGTGAAAGATCAAGTACCGGATTTGATCAGTTCTCATTCGGAACTGGGAGAGAGGAATAACGTGGTGGACACGCCTGTTGGCTATAAAGACTGTATCCCTGGATCTGGTGGCTGCTCCGTTGTCACATCTGACAATTTTAAAGCAAAAGACAGCTTTAGAACTGCAAAAAGTAAAAAGAAAAGACGAATCACGAGGTATGATGCACAACTTATCCTTGAAAATAGCTCTGGGATCCCTAAACTGACTCTTCGTAGGCGCCACGATAGCAGTAGCAAGGCAAATGACCAAGAAAGCGATGGAATGAATTCTTCAAAAATAAGCATCAAGTTGAGTAAAGACCATGAAAAAGATAATAATTTATATGTAGCAAAGCTAAATAATGGGTTTAACTCAGGATCAGGCAATAGCTCAACAAAATTAAAAATACAGCTAAAACGAGAGGAAGAAAACAGAGGGGTGTACCCTGAGGACCTTCATGAGAATGGTGTGTGTTGTAGTGAAACTCTCTCCCTTTTGGAGTCAAGAATGGAAGTAGATGATTATGGTCACTATGAAGAGGAAACAGCAGATGAATCTTCATCAGAAGAGGATGATGAAGAGGAAGATGACTATGATGATGAATTTGATGACTTTATTCCTCTTCCTCCAGCAAAGAGATTAAGGCTTATTGTTGGCAAGGATTCAATAGATATTGATATTTCTTCCAGGAGGAGGGAAGATCAGTCATTAAGGCTAAATGCATAAGCTTATAGGTCTTAAACTGACCTGGATGTCATTTTTAAAAAAAATTAAAAAAAAAAAAATTAAAAAAAAACAACCCACAACCACAAAAAACCCAACAAAAATTCCATTTGATTATTCCTCAGCTGAAGAACTTTCTGAAAAAACTTAGTGGCAGCACTTCTTGTTTATCCACCTATCAACGTACTATTGTAGAAAGTGTACAGCATACTGACTCTTCTTAAGTCTGATTTGTGCAGATTTTTATTGTACTTTTTAATAGCCTTCTTATGTGCAATTCTGAGTTAGAGGTAATGCTCTGTTGTAAAATAAAGGCTCAAGCAAAGTTATGAAATTGCATCAAATCTTTCCACGCAGGACAATGAGAATACAGTGTGGCTATGGAATTATTTCTGGTCGCTAAGAGCATTCCTTTGCTCTTGCGATATTTGACTAAACAATTAAAATAAAAATCATAGTAGCAGCATATTAAGGTTTTCTAGTATATGTTAATATCACCAGCAATGATCTACAGCTTTTCAATTTCTTTGCTAGATGTTTTTTTCCCCCCCTTGGAGTTTGTCAGTTTTAACACTGTATGCTGTCCCAGACGTACTGTTTGTGGCCTTTGTTATAGTAGCAAACCGTTGGTTGGAAGTCAAATTGATTTCTTTAAAAAAAGAGGAAAAAAAAATGAAAAGGTGTTGACAATTTGCTGACTTTTTAGTACATTATATGTACAAGGGTAGCAGTATGCAGAAGAAAAGTTTGGATATGGTGTATTTATTGCTTGTTATGTAAATTAAACACCTTGTATTTAACACTTTTCAATACTTTTAGATAAAATTGTTCTTTGCAAGAATGATTGGTGCTTATTTTTTCAAGAATTTGCTGTGAAATAATGTGATTACAACGGGCAACATTTATCCAATGAACTGCAGCTATCCTAAATTGGTTCTTCATATTTTTTCTGTTGCACTTGTAAAATGCTACAAGGAATTTAAAGAAAATCTATTCACTTTAACTTATGATAGTTTTATGAAATTAAAAACAACTAAGTCACAGCTTTTGTTCTGTGGTAACCTATAAATTGTTTGTCTTTTAAGAACCAGTTGTAAAAGACTGAAAAAATATGTATATGTTGTAAATATTTGTGTGTTGTGAGAAATTTTGTCATAAGAAATTGAGATAACTTGCCAGAAGGGTTTTTAAGTTTAGAAATACATCCATGCCAATAAAATAGGAAATTGTAAACCTAGTTTTAAACTCTGCATCAGTTGGAGTTCTTTGCTCATACATAGTTCACTTAATACTTCAGAGTCCGCTTTATAACAGTGAAGAGCATCAGGGCGATCTTTGGCTCTCTTGTTTTTAATAAAAGAATGTTAGGAAACTTCTGGGCACCATGGACTTGTTTGTACCTATGAATCGGCTCATTTTTAAGCCATTTCTGTGAAATGGGTCTAAAAGCTCCTTGTTGATGTAACCGTACAGCGATTAGGTCTGCGGCATTTGTGTTTTCACTCAACCCCAGGTTAAGGCTTAGAGGTTTTGTATCTCAGGGTGCAGGAGTCGCGTTGTAGGGCATGTGCTGTTGGATGAGTTGAAGCCACCGTTGGCTGTGTCGTGGTTTCTTGTCAGGTCCAACCCTCTCTGCCCAGAAGAGCAAGAGCTTGGCTCCATGACGCCTGTGTTCCCCAGTTGTGAAAGCTTTAGTGGAAATGGGTGGGTGGGTTTGCGTGGGAGCTGGTCGTACTGGCTTGGCCCATCTCTCTGACCCTCACAGAAGTAAAGATTTCTTTTCTTTTCAAAGAAATGCTTCCAAACACATTTCAGTAATTTGTTAGACTGCAGATCAGATGGTAGAATCTGCTGTCATCTCACTTCCCTTCTGTATTAGCAGAGAATTAAGTGTATAATTAAACATAATGCTTGTAACTTTGTTTTCACCATGTCCAGCCTCTGTTAAAGCCAAGCTGTGTCTCGTGTACAGAGTATATATTTCTAAAATACGGATAGGCCTGTATGTAACGCAGAGTCTCTCCTCTCAGACGCGGCCTTTCAGCATGCAGAAGACTGAACAGAAGAGCTTTGGTAAGTGTGCTGACTTCTTTGAGTACTGTGCCAGCCCTGGTGGACTGTCTTGAGAATTTTTAATTGTTGTGCATCATATAAAAATAGGTTATTAAAGGTTGGGTTACAGGGGAGGTCAATCTGTTATTAAGGGCTTGCTTTGTAGTAGGAAGTTGATCGGCAAACAGTTGATGACAAATAACAGTAGTGCAGCTCTCTCCTCAAGCATCCAGTCGCGTTGCCGCTGGTGGCTGTGCCCACGAGAGATGTGAAGAGCTGAGAGCATGGTGGCTCTCTGCGTGTTCATGGAGCAGTGCTGCGGTGTGCTTGGGGCCACCAGCTCCCTGCTCGATCTACTCCATAGTCAAGTTTTCTTGCAGCTCTTCTGTCTCCCTGCTGCTCTTCGTAGTGGTTCTAGTGGGGGCGATGGGTTGGCAGAACCATAATGCGCCTGGGCATTTGAGGAGAGGGGCTGGTGCAGCACGTGAACCTTGTCAGCCGTTGTTGGTGCTCAGTGAGCAGCGTGCTCGTGAGGAAATAGTGAAGAAATAACAAGAGAATCCTGCTCTTGGAGGTGGAAGCTGTTTCCTTGGAGTAGATGCTCCTACTAACAGCTTAGCCAACCCCTTAATAGCTGCTTTTCTTCAGCTCTGATGCGGGTGCTGGCTTGCGTGAAGCTCGCAGCCCTTTAGAGCATTGCTCTGTTTTTCACACCACATTGGCTTTATTCAGGTACACTGCCAGCCCCTGAGTGTTGAGCGCACCCAAAGTGCACCCCAGAGCGCTCCTGGCTGTTCTTGGCTCTTTTTTGTTTCCTTTTTGCCCGTTTTGCCTGGCACTGCCAGTGCACACTCTTTCAGATAAGCTCAGAACGGAATCGCTTTGCTCCCCACGCCGGTGTGGTTGGCTGCCTTCTTTAGAATAGGAGAGTGAAGGGTCGGGAGCTGTGCAGAGAAAGACATAAAAAATTAAAAGCAAAGTCACTTCAGTTTGCATTGCATCTGCTAGTATCGTGTGTCTTCCTAAATCCCTTTCCCCTCCCTCTATCGTTGCATAGTGTAGAGGCTTGTTTCAGAGTTACTTCTCTTCCCCACAGGCAGAGGAAATCCAGGACTTCTTCCCAGAGGGCCACGGTTGATTTAACTGTAATTTTACTTGGCTTCATCCTTGTGTGAAATTTGAGCAGAGCAGTTCCTGCCGCAGAAACAGCAGCTCAGGTGGTGGTGTTGGAGGACACGTCGTCGGTCCAGGTACGTCCACGCTGAAGCAGGTATGGAGCCAGTTAAACAGTGTTGCTCAGGAATTGTTTTAGCTTTAACAGGCAAAGGTTCGTGGGTTTGGTCGTGAGTTTTAGTCAAGTGTGGAGCTATCGGTGGGTCCAACACACCATAGGTTTTTCCACTGATGCTTTATGATGTTCATCAGAAGTCAATATTATTTTGTAATCAGATTCATAGTCTTTTCTGCTCCAATTAACATGTTTGGCTGCAACATTTTACAACAGAAAATCTGGTAGATCTAAAGTAGACAATGACAATCATAGAAGTGCGTTGGATAGGACATGAATTTATTCATATTTGCGTAAACTATGTGTATACAGCATTAGGACGGGACTGCTGGGTAATTCATGGTCAGGGTTACCATAATCTCTTGGATAATACTGAATGCCAAGGCAGAAGGATAGTCTTCCCAGATGCATAGATTTAAGTCCTCTCCTGTAGCTCAAGTGCAAGACTTAACCAAAATGTCTTGGAGCGAGAGATCAGCCATGACCCACCCAGGCCCAGGAGCAGCAGTCCAGGGGGACACCAAAGTGCTAATGCCTCAGCAAGCAACACTTTCCAACCTCAGAAGTAACAGCAGCCTTTGAGACCCAGCCTCGGATGTGACCTCAGATCACACGTTCTTATAAGGGAAAACACTGTGCTGATGCCTTCAGTATTAACAGTATTAGAAGTTAGTTTTGAGAACTAGATTTAGGCTTTTAAGTGACTCAAATGCTTCTGAAAGTTTTCTTCTTGACACGGCACAAAAAAAAGTCATGTAGAGTCCAAGTATTTTAGATCTACAGTGAAATCATAGAATCGCAGAATGGTTTGGGTTGAAAGGGACCTTAAAGATCATCTAGTTCCAACCCCCTGCCATGGGCAGAGACACCTCCCACTAGACCAGGTTGCTCAAAGCCCCATCCAACCTGGCCTTGAACACCTCTAGTGAGAGAGGATCCACAGCTTCCCTGGGCAACCTGTGCCAGTGTCTCACCACCCTCAGAGTGAAGAACTTCTTCCTAATTTCTAGTCTAAATCTCCCCTCTTCTAGTTTGAAGACATTACCCCTCATCCTATTGCTACAATACATTGTAAAAAGTCCCTTCTCAGCCTTCTTGTAGGCCCTCTTTCGTTACCAAAATGCCACTAGAAGGTCCTCCTGGAGTTGAACAACCCCAACTCTCTCAGCTTGTCCTCACAGCAGAGGGGTTCCAGGCCTCTGATCATCTTTGTGGCCTTCTCTGGACCTGCTTCAACAGGTCCATGTCCTTGTGTTGAGGGCTCCAGAGCTGAATGCGGGACGGAAACCAGAAGCCAAACTACTTATATCCTATTTAAATACACACTGAACATAGGTTCTGAGGTAATTTTTTAAAAATTTAATGTATTTTCTTTTTTTCAAAGTTGTGTATCTGTTGGTAGCTGAATAACACACAAGTTGTTAGGATCTTTCATTTAAAACCACATTGAAATTAAAAAACAGTTTTATATTCTTCTGTTGGTGGTGAGGGGAGGAAGGGACATGTTTTGAGGCAAAACAGTTTTTTATCTTGTCCTGTCCTCAGCTGGGACAAATTTCGTATTGAAATAGTGTAAAATGAAGTGGAAAAACAGTTTCACCCCCCCAGAAATCCATGCTGCATTGCAGAAGTTTAAGCCTAGACTAAGTCCTCAGCTGTAGAAGGTAACTGAATTCTAGGGCTGGTATTCAGTAGCAGAGATGATTCAGCTGTCTGGAGTAAGTGACTCATGGAGAAGGATTCCAGCTCGGGGAATATGTTGTGTAATAAAATGAAAATCTTTTTGGGTTTATTAGATTTCTAGCAAAAAGCCCAAAGCTGTTCATAGATCTACTTTTAATTTACAGCACAGGATGACAAATGTAATTTGTGGTGAAACTAATCATGGATGTGTGTGATTGGGTTATTTTGCTAGGTACAAATAGCATCAAGTGTCAACTCAAGATTGAAGAAAAATAGCAGGCAATAAATGGGAGAAAGGTTAAGGAATTGAGATATTAGAAAGGTTCTGAACACTGTTTAAAGTTTCAAGAAAGACTGAAATGTAGCACCTCATCTTTTTATTAAAAAACAACACCCCAAACTTAGAAGTCTTATTATTTGTAGAAAAAGTACATGAAACATTAGTGTTTTTTAGGCTTGTAATACTCAAATTCTAAAGCGATAATTAGAATTATAGAACAGTTTGGGCTGGAAAGGACCTTAAAGATCATCTAGTTCCAGCCCTCCTGCCATGGCAGGGACACCTCCCACTAGACCAGGTTGCTCAAGGCCCCGTCCAACCTGGCCTTGAACACCTCC
>JAVSBS010024017.1:0-38661 GCA_033124195.1 Coracias cyanogaster | reverse complement strand
ACCAACGGGGGATGGCGGAGGGGGAGGGAGAGTCGGGGCGGTGGGATCGCAGGGGCGGCGGCTGGACGGGAGGGATCCCGGGGGGCGGCGGCTGGACGGGAGGGATCCCGGGGGGCGGCGGCTGGACGCGAGGGATCGCGGGGGCGACGGCCGCGGGGCACTAACGGCATGGGGGGATCCCGGGCGCAGCGGCCGCGGCAGGGTCCCGGTCGCAGGGAGGGCCCGGGGTGGGGTGTGGGGGACACGTTGGTGGGTGGGGAGATGGGGCAGGCGGGGATATGTGGGGCGGGGACCCCAGGGGAGGGGTCCCCGGGGAGGAGCGGGACCCGTCCGTGACCCGCGGGTGGTTCCTGGCGCCCCCGGGGCCGGGCCGGTCGCTCAGGCGCTGTCCCCGCCGCCGGCAGCAGGAGCAATGCCGGCCCCGGAGAGCTGGTCGGTTTTCGAGGCCGCCCAGGACCCCGTCCTCCTGCACGGGCTGACCCTCGTCACCGGAGTCGCTGGGGATGCGTGGGCCGCCGAGCCGGCAGCAGGGGGGCAGGGTACGTGGGGCTCCGCGGGGGAGGCGGGGGGAAGTATTTGGGCAAGCGGATCTCTGCCAGACCCAGGCCACGCCGAAGGAGCTCTGTCCCCAGCGCGGCTTGGGCGGCTGCCCAGCTTAGCCATGGGAGCTGCCCGGTGGGTGGGTAAATGTGCGTTCCTTGGAGTCACCCCAAGGCTCCTTCTGCAGCCCTAGGGCTCTTTGGGTCGCTGAGAAGAGACCCAGGAGGCCCTGCTTCTTGTGGTGTAATCTGGGGAGCCACCTGTGCACAGCCTTCCCTTCTTCCAGAGAAACCCGCGGCTGCCAGCAGCAAGGAGAAGGCCCAGGGGGTCCCTGAGGTGCCGGAGCGGATGTGCTGCTCGACCTGCGGGCAGGTGTTCAGCAGCCGGGAGGAGCAGGTGAGAGGGGCCGAGCGGCCAGCGTGAGGTGAAGTGAGGTGGCATGGCTGCTGGGGGCTTGTGGTGGGGGCTCAGCCTCAGTGCAGTGCTTCCCGGAGCTCCACTGCCCACATCCCGCACTCAGACTCTGCACGTTATCGCTTAGAATGTCATTTACTGGAGGTGAATGGTACGTGCAGGACAGGTCTGTGCCTGTTGAGGTTGATATTTGTGTGGCTGACTCCTTAATAGAATCACAGAATCATTTAGGTTGGAAAAGACCTTGAGGATCATCAAGTCCAACCTTCATCCCATCATCTCCCAGACCCCTAGACCATGTCCCAAAGTACCACATCTACTTGTTTGTTGAACACCTCCAGGGATGGGGACTCCACCACTGCCCTGGGCTGCCTGTTCCAATGCCTGACCACTCTTCCAGTAAAGAACTTCTTCTTAATATCCAATCTAATGTACCACGGTCTTCCAGTCAGGATCCCAGCCTCAGTTTAGCCCTTGGGATCTGTCACCTCAGGGCCTTTAGTGGTGGGGGTGTCCACGGACCACCAAGATTCTGCTGGCTTATACCTCTTTCCTTCCCAGACTGACCACTACCGTCTCGACTGGCACCGCTTCAACCTGAAGCAGCGACTTCTGGGGCGCCAGACGCTGCCAGTAGAAGTGTTTGAGGAGAAGACCCACGCAGGTGAGGAACAGGGATGGCCTCAGCAGAGCTGAGAGGCTGCCAGCAATCTTGCTGGGGCTGCTCTGCCCAGGGATGAAGCCTCCAGCTACCCCTGCCAGCTCAAGGTCCCTTTATTCTGCCCCGGGGGGTCTCCTGTGGGTCCAGTACTGCTCCTGAGCTTTACTAACTTGTTACGGGGAGAAGGGAGTGTTCTGCCCGAGCCATACCTATGCTTACCTGGGGTCCAGAGCCCCCAGTGCCTATCTCCTCAGCCCCCATGTGACATGCAGGGTATCGGACAGGATGTTTCTGGGGTTGTGCGCTCCTGCAGAGTTCTGCGGAAGCTGTTGGTTAATTTTTGCCCTGCTCCATTTTCTTTCTCTTGCAGGTGATGTTTCCAGCATCTCAGGGTCCGATTCAGAGAGCTCCGATGCAAGCAGTGAGTCAGAGCTACTGCCCTCTGCCAGCGACAGCCCTGAGACTCCCCCAGTTCCCCGCTCCCACAAGGTGCTGCTCCGCAATGCGAAGGGCCAGCTCATCTCTGCCTACCGCTGCGTGCTGGGCACCAGGAAGGCAAGTCACAGGCCAGCTTGTTAGAAGAGGGACCCTAGAGAAGGCAGGTGGCACTGGCTTGTAGACATCTGCCTGACAAGCCCTCCTGTCCCATGATGGGAGGAGTGGTCTTTGGTGCCAGATCAGAGCCCCAGTTCTTGCTGGTGGCCTGTTTTTTGGCTCTGGGGTGCTCTTAGAAACCACCTGGTGCCAGCAGAGGGGCTGATCTCTGTCCCAGGGGACAGCAAGAGGTAAGAAGATGCGAGCAGTGGTGTCTGTGTCTCAGGGTGGCAGTGAGGAGCCAGCAGAGCTGACCGCCTCACTACAGAGCCTCGGTGCGAGCACGTGCTGGGTTGTGCTGATGATGGGCGGCGGGCACTTTGCAGGAGCTGTGTTCCGGGGGTGAGTACAGGGGGACAAAGCTGGGCAAGGACAAGTGGGGCTAAGCATGGGATGGCCATCCCCTCCCTGCTCCTCCACTGCAGGGCTACCACACCCAGGGCACTCACAGCTCCCAGTCTTTGCTTGAGATTTGGATAAGGCCACTTGCGCTGCAAGAGAACTGATAATCTTTAGGGCCCCGGGGGCAAGGCAGAAGCCCTCCAGAGTCCCAGAAGCATCAGCTCACTTCCTTCCCATGCATGGGGCCCCGTTGCTCATGCCTGCCCCTCTCTGCAGCCCCCAGGTGCAGGAGCACAAGACCTTCCACCGCTACACGGTGCGAGCCCGGCGGGGCACAGCCCAGGGCCTACGGGATGCCCAGACCCCAGGGGCGGCACCCAGGTCAGCCGGAGCCTCCCTGCGGCGTTACAACGAGGCTGCACTGCTCAAGGTGGGGCTGGACCACAGCACGGGGCTCTCAGCGGGGAGATGTGGTCGTGGCTGGCTCTGGGGGGGTGGTACCGTACTGCTCCTGGAGGGCATGGAAGGGGTGTAAGCTCCAGGAGGGGGTCAGGGCCCAACTGAGGCTGCTCTGTCCTGGGTCTGTCCCTGCTTCGGGCCTGCCTGTGCCCGCACGGTGTGCTTAGGACCCCATGGTGCTTCCTCTTCCTTCTCAGGATATTCAGGAGCTGCTGGCTGCCTGGGCCCAGCACCTGAAGGAAGCTCAGCGCATCTTCCTCCGGGCTCCTCGTCACAACCGTGCATTGCTCTTCGGTGGCAGGAACCCGCTCCTTACCAGGGGTGACCCTCGCATCTGCCACATCCCCCTTAGCACCCGCAGAGCCACCCTGCGAGAGGTGCTGCGAGTCCATGCCATGCTGGCCAGCCTGCAGGTGTACGGTGAGTCGGGCCAGCCCTGATGCCCCAGTGCCCGTGGGTCACAGCACGTGGGGTGACGTGGTCCCTCCTGTAATCCCATGTGTGTTAGGGGATGCTGCCTTATGGATTTGAGGTGTCAGCTCTCCAGCCCTCAGTTCCTGGAGACATGGGGCACTCCCTGTGCCCAGGCAATGACAGGAGCACCTTTGCTGCCCAGGGAAGGACACACCACTGGAGGACATCACCAGGTCCCCCCAGAAGGGCTGGCAGAAGAGGCAGCGGAAAGCAGAGATGGATCCCCCGCAGGAGGACACAAATGGTGAGCTGAGCCGTGGAGCAAGCAGAGGGGTCTGGTGTTACAGCACAGGACCAGATCTGGAGCTCTGTGACAGAGCCTGGCACCACACTGAGGATCCGCAGTGTGTGGCCTCGTGCTGGGCAGGAGAAGGGCAGGGTGTGCTTGGCTGAGAGCCCCGAGTGATTTGTGCTGCGTGTGGCATCTCAGCCCCGGCCTTGTCACCCCTTTCAGCCCCAGAGGAGGAGAAAGAAGAAGAGGAGGAGGAAAGCCTTGCCGGTGAACTGGAGACTGTGGAAGTGACGCTGGGGACCTTGGACCTCCGGGAGTTCGAAGTGATGCCCAAGCGAAACCGCAAAAGGAGGAAGAAGAAGGACAAGAAAGGTGAGGGGGAAGAAACGGTCGAGGTCAGTGTAGGAAGGCAGCGAGGAAGGAACTGCCACGGCTGGGGTGCAGGCTGGCCCTGGCCCTCCTCCTCACCGTGTGCTCCCTGTGCAGGGCCCCATGCTGAAGAGACGGGATGCCGTGGTAGCCAGTGTGGGCAGCCTGGCCTGGAGCTGGTGACCGATCTGCCAGGGAAGGCAGGGGCTGAGCCGCTTCCCTGGGGCGATGGAGGTGAGTGGAGTCAGGAGCTGGGCTGTGGGGAAGCCTGCCCCGTTTGCTGGTGGCTTTGCCGCGGGGTGAAGAGCACGTTGTCAGGCAGGTGCCCAGAGCAGCTGGGTGCGGGGTGGCTGTCGTGCATGCCTATAAGTGAGCCATGCGTTCGGAGCCGAGGCTCTGAACCAGGAGGTGGGCAGCACCTGGCTAAGCCAGGCGTGCTGGGGGGCATTGGAGTGGACTGCATTTGAGGAGAGGGCTTGTCTGCAGTGCCCAGCAACGCCATGGCACATTGTCACAGACTCCAGAGGTGCTGGAGATCCTGCATTGCCCAAATCCATCTAGCAGGATAATGCTTTAACTGCGCTCTGTGTGCTTCCTAGCACACCACTCTGCCCAGGGAGCCGTCAGACTCCCCTCCTGCTCTTCCCTCATAGGAGACCCTCAAACCCAGCTCCGCGATGCCCTGTTCACCGCCTCCAAAACAGGGGATGTGGGGACACTGTGGCACCTCTTGAGTGTGCCAGAGAGGAGGGGCCTGCCAGAGGACAGTGAGGATGGGGAAGGCGCACAGCTCCTGGATACGGCTCACTCCCTGCTCAACCAGCCCATGGATGAGCGCGGCTGCACCCTGCTTCATGTGGCAGCACGGGCCGGGAAGGCTGAGGCTGTGTCCGTCCTGCTGGAGGCAGGGGCAGACCCTGCCCTCAGGTATGGCCGCAGGGCACCCAGCGGGTGCTGAACACAGCCCCTGCTGCAGCAGCCCAGCAGCTCCCTCTTGACTCGGCCACAGGAGTCTGGTGCCAGCTTTGTCCTGGGGCAGCCGGGGTTGGCCTCTCTCAGCTGGGATGTCTGGGTTTTTTGTTACGGGAGGCCTAAAAGCTGAACCACCCTTCAGTTGTCTCTGCCTGCCTGGTCTGGCACAGTGGCAAGCAGACGCTGCCCCAGAGCGCTCCCAGGCTTATTGGTAGATAGTTCAGAAGGTAGTGATGAAACCACCCTTTACAGGGCATTTGAGATGCAAGAAGAGGATTTGGGAGATTCTGATGTAGGGATAAGCAACTTTCCCCTCCTCAGCTGCGGTACCCATCAGACATCCCTGGGAAGTCACTGGGCTCACAGCCCAGGGGGACACAGGCAGTAAGATGGCAAGCTGAGCTGGTCTTCCTTGTCTCGCAGAGACAGGCAGGACCGGACCCCCTACTGCGTCTCTGCTGACAAACCAACACGCAACGCCTTCCGCAAGTTCATGGTGGACCATCCAGACAAGTACGACTACAGCCGTGCCAAGGTGGGTGCCTGCCCTCTGCCCTCCTCCTTCTGGGGGCTGGGGGACCCCAGAGCAACGCATCCTCGCCTGCTCGTGCCGTTGCCCTATCTCAGTGGGAGATGCTGACCGCCCTCTGCCCACAGGTGCCAGGGCCCCTGACGCAGGAGATGGAGGCCAAGAAGCTGGAGAAGAAGCGGGCACAGAAAGCCCAGCGGAAGCAGCGGGAGCAGGCACAGAGAGAGGAGCGGCAGCGCTGGGAGCAGGAGCAGGGAGAGAAGCAGCGGTTCGCAGCCCTGTCCGACAGTGAGAAGGTGAGGCCGTGCGTGGGGAAGGGGATGCCGATGCAGTGGGCTCTGGGCACGACAGTTCCCAGGGGCTGGGGGGGGCTGAGCTGTCTCTGCTCCTCAGAGGGCCCTGGCTGCAGAGCGGACGCTGGCTGCGCAGCTGCAGGACACCAGCACAACTCTCACCAACATCAGGTAACAGCCAGGGCAGCGCGGCTCCCCACAGCAGCACGGCTCTTCCCTGCCCTTCCTGCTCCAGTTCTCATTTCCAGTCTAAAGCTATGAGAGCAAGTACAAGCTTGCTTTCTCTCTTGCCTTACCCCCCTTGAAGTATTTTGCAAAGGACAACTCAGTCCAATTGCAGCCAAATCGATGGCAAGCTAACCCCGCTGTCCCCGACCCCACATCCCACGTCCCTTTCCTGTGCCACCCCACAGGCTGGTGGGCAGCCAGCCCTGCCCATGCTGATCTGGGCAGGGACTTTACAACCCTCTATGGGGCCAAATTCCCCCACGTTCAGCCTGCCTCAAAGTGCCTCACACCATGCTCCCAGACAGCATCACCTCCCAGGAGCACGTACAGCTCCCTCATGCTGCTCGTGTCTCATGTCACAGCCCAGGCAGTGACCCCTCTCCTCCTCTAACCCTCTTGCAAGTATCTCCTTCGCTCAGGGCCACCTCTGCTCTTTCCTGCAGCCGCTGCTGGCATTGTGGAGAGTCCCTGCTGGGTCGGATCCCTTTCCATTATCACGACTTCTCCTTCTGCTCCACCGCCTGCCTCCAGACCCACCGCCGGGCGCGGGCTGGCCACACGTAAAGCTGGGGACTGCTGCTACCTGCCAAGGACCGGTGTGGTGGAGACATGGCTGAGAACTGGCTGTGAATGAGGAGGAGCTGGGGAGCAGCACTAGTCAGAGGGACGGAGCTGGTCTTGTCACTCTCCTGGGCAACTCTGGCAAGGCTTTGGGGCAAGAATGTCACTCTGGGTGGTGACTCTGGGGACATGACAACTGAGAGGTCTCCACGTGCTAGTGTGAAGGCACAGGACTGTTTTGGGGCCTGGCTCCAGGCAAGGATCCTGCTGCCAGCTTTTCTCATGGCTACCTTGTAGGCTGCTGCCTGTGGCGGTGGGACAGATCCTGACACATCTGGACCCCTGCAACCCTGAGCTACCTCCAGCCACGGGTGTGGACAGCCGCTGGGCTGTGCTTTGCCCTCTCCCCTCTGGAAGCCATCAGCGTCTCAGCCGTATCCTGTTGGCAACTACCTCCTCTGCCTGCATTGTCAATAAAGAGGTGCCTTGACCCCCTAGGCATGGGGGCTGTCAGCATGAGCACTGGAACTACTTGGGAATGACATGCGTTCTCCTTAGCACAGAGCCTGGACCTCTGGATGTCCGTGCCAGGACGTGTGCCCCTTTCCCCAGGCCCTGCAGCCCCTCTGCTCACCCCTGTGCTTCACCAGCCCCCTGCCATCTCCACAGCCCCAAGAGGTGATGCAGGTGCCCGGCAGCCCAGTGTTTATTCTGCGGCCGTGGTGCTGTGGCTAAGGGTCCTGTTGAAAAGGGGTCGGTCGAGAAAGAGCAAGAGAGGGGTGGAGGGTGCCCCTTCCAGCTCCAGCACCGTGATGTTGTTGGGGTGGCCAACACGCAGCACCGAGCCGGGCACAAAGAGTGTCTGCTGCGGCCCACGGCGGGGCCAGTACCGGCCCAGGTTGAAGCCGTTTATCCACAGCTGGCCCTGGAAGGCAGAGATGGGACTGAGCTGTGTCCCTCTCCCCCCTTGCCCCCTCTCCCAGCTACGCACCATCTTACCTTGCCCCAACCTGGGAACTTCACAAAGGTGTCCCAGGCAATGCCAGGGGTCTCAAAGGTCCCCATGTAGAAGGCTGGTCCCGCTCTGCCTCTGCTGCTTGATTTCGGCAGGGCAGCGTGGGGCCAGCCTTGCTGCACAGCAGAGTCTATGGCCAGCGGGTAGATCAGCCAGTTGCTGAGAGGGCTGGAGTCTAAGGAGAGGTTCCCCAGCAAGCCCTGAGATGGAGCAGGAAGGAAAATGAGGATCTGCCATGGCAGGAGGATGCTTGATTTCCCCAGGGCACGTCCCCCTCACAGCAGTGGAGGTGGGATGGGATCCACTACTTAGCTGCCGTGGCAGCATAGCTGGGAGACAGGGGTGCCAATCTCACAGCCTGGTCCTGCTGGGCTTGCCAGGACCAGGGGACAGGATAATCCAGGATTAACCAGGGAGCAAGTCTGGGGACAGCCCTGCTGTGGCTGAGGGTGGCAGGAGATGGGGTGTTTGGCCATGCAGGTGCCCAAGCCATCCCCTCTGGATCCACAGGGCCCTCTCTCCTCACCTTGAAGTCACTGATGTTGGCCCCGAAGCTGATCCTGCCCATGTTCTCCAGGAGCACATCCAGGGTGTCCCCTGCCCTGCCCGTCACACGCAGCGCTGTCTGCCCATCCCGCTCCAGCGTCCCCTGGTACTCCTGCAGCCACAGGGTCAGCGCTGATGTCTCATGCCTGGATCCCTGGATCCCACTGCTCCAGTCGCTGCCAGCATTGCCTCCTTCTGCCTGCCTCCCAGAGCTGTCCTCTGACCCCAGAGGAGAAGTTCGGGCCACAGGGCTACCCTATAGGGCTCAGTATGGTTCTTGACACCCTGGCTGTCCCCGAGACCCTGGTAGGGCACGGCCCTGCTGCCAGCAGGTCCCACAGCCCTCCCAAGAGGGAGGGTGTGCTCCATCAGCCTCACCTTCTGCAGCATCACGTAGCCACGGTCGCAGACGCTGTGGGGAGGAGCGCCCAGCGTAGCTGGGTCCAGGAGGCCCCGGGGCAGCTCTGTGCGGTACACCACAAAGCCATGGGCCTGCAGGACACAGCAGAGTGGCACAGAAAGGGAGACAAGCCCTGCTCCTCCACCCCAGAGCCAGGGCAGACAAGCCTAGGAGCATCACCCTAGGGTCCCCTGCTGTATCCGGATCCCCACCTGCTTTACGGCCTCAAAAGTGAGGGGGAACTGGCTCTGGATGGGCCCAGAGGGGCACAGCACATCCAAGACATCCAGGAGGTCGGCATACTGCAAAGAGAGGGATGGACGCTGGGCAGCTGGGCAGTGCCAGGCAGGGGCAGCACAGCCCTTGGGGCAGGCACTCACCTTCTGCAAGGACACCCAGCCGTAGGCGTATTTGGGGCTGGCGGGTGGCATCGGACCGACTGGCAGGGGCTGGAACTGAACAGCAAAGTGTCAGCTGTAACCCCTAGGTGACCAGGAAAAGGTCCCCCTGCTTTTCTGGCGCAGGCAGCAGTGTCCAGTGCTGTCCCCCTCCTCCTGCCAGGCTCAGCACCTTGCTGATGACTGTGCGGATGGCAAACAGCTTCTCAGTGGGGTCTCCTGCCTCCGAGAGGGGGGCATCATAGTCATAGCTGGTGGTCACTGGTTTGTACTGGCCCTTGAAGTCAGCACCTGGTCGGGGAAGCGATGGGAGCTAGAGGAAGGGGCTCTGGCAGAGCCCAGAGCATGAAGACCAGCGCCAGGCTGGTTGAAAGGCCATGGGAGGGGGGGCATGACACAAAACTGGGAACCCCTGCCTGGGGACAAAAGAAGTCTCCAGGAGGGGGGACAACTTGGGTTCAGGGGCCCTTGGGTATGTCACAGCCTGCCTCATGGGACAGAATGCAAGCCTGAAGCAGGCTCCTTAGGGATGCCCAAGGAAAGCCCCCCCAGCCCTAGCAGTGTGCTCCCCTTTCCCAGGGCAGGGCCCTACTCACCGCTCCAGTAGCCAAAGTTCGTCCCCCCATGGAACATGTACCTACGGGACACCCCAGAGACCCCCATCAGCACCCCACGGACCCAGGGGGGGCTCACCAGGCGCTGCCCTGCCCGGCAGCCCTGATGCCCCCCTGCCCAAGCCCTGCAGGATGAAGGTGAGTGGCGATGCTCACTCCAATGCTGGCAGCTCAGAGGGCATTGCCCCCCAGGCTGTGCCCCCCCAGGTGACTACTTGCATGTTGACGTTGGCTCCCAGCTGCAGCATGTCCTCCAGCTGCCGGGCCACCAGTGCCGAGCTGGTGCTGGCGTGTGCCCCCCCCCAGTAATCCAGCCAGCCCGTGTAGTACTCCGAGTTCACCTGGGGGAGCAAGGGACTGTCACCTGCCCAGAGCTGGGGCTCCCGGCACCCCTCTGTCAGCCACATCCCCTCTGTTCACCTGCAGCCTGGCCCTGGCACCCCTCTTTGCCTCACCCCCCAGCCCCTCTGCCTCCCCAAAGCCACTGCAGGTCATTCCCCACCACGGCTCCCATGCCAAGCTCACCAGGGGCCCCTTCGGCTCGACCCGGCGCTGGGCACCGAACGCCTCTGTCACATTGGAGCCTGTGGAAGTGGCAGCAGGGAGGTTGGAGCAGGGCGGAGCAGGGACCCTTGTCCCCTCTCCTCCTCCTCCTCCTCTGCCATGGGGGTACCTGGCCCAAAGTCCACAGTGGCGTAGAGCCCCTGCAGCGTGCCGCAGCGCAGCTCCTCCACCCGAGTGCTGTCAGTGGTGAAGAGCAGCACCTCGCTCCCCAGCAGCGCCCGAAAGGAGCCCAGCAGGTGCCGCAGGTATCCATAGTCACAGGCGTAGTAGCTCCCGTATTCGTTCTCCACCTGCAAGCAGAGCAGGGGGCAGCACCCATGACATCATGAGATGTCGTGACAACCCCCCAGGTGGGTCCTGAGAATGACCTTCCAGTTCCACCAAGACCCCTAGCTCTGCCAGTGCCCCTCAAATAAGAACTGGGGTAGTGGACAACCCAGAGTTCCAGCCCTTGAGTTTAAACCCTTGTCCAGAGGTTGGGGGGGGATTTATGTAAGATCTGTGCTGGATGAGGTCATGCTGTAGGCGGTATGGGTGGCTTTTCGGAGCACACCCAAAGATAACTCAGAGCAAGGCCCAGATCCCACAGCACCCTACCTGCACACTGATGATGTTCCCTCCATGCTGGTACAGCCGTGGCTTGATCTTGGGTAGCAGGACACGGAGCCAGGAATCCACGGCTGCCAGGTAGGCTGAGGGGACAGAGAGCAGCTCAGCCTGGCTGCAGCACCCACCCCAGCTCACCCACAGCCAGCCCTGCCAGGAGGAGGATGGAGCCCACAGGGCACGGCTGAGTGCAACGGGGAAGCGGAGGTAGACAAACTGTGGGGCTTCCAAAATATGGAGAAGAGAATGGGAGAGACCAGCGTGCCAGGACTGGCACCAGGCTGTAAGGATATGGTAGCCAGAGCCCTGTGCCAAGGCTCACCGGGGTCAGAGGAGCGCAGGACGATGTCTGGTTTCCACAGCAGCCAGGCGGGCAAGCCACCCTGGAGAAACACGCACAGCAGAGAGGGAGGCAGAGAAACTGCTCAGCAGCCCAGGCGGGCACACAGCCGAAACCCGGCCAGCGCAATGCTGATGCTCAGCACTGGAGCAGCATGTGCCCCATGGGGCAGCAGCCTGGGCATGGCTGGCATGGCACCACAGTCAGTGTGCCAGCCAGAAGGGCCAACCCCCTGTGCCCTTCCCAGACCACCCCTCCATGCCAGGCTGGGGCTCACCATCTCCCACTCCGCACAGATGTAGGGCCCTGGCCGCAGGATCACCAGAAGCCCCAGCTCGGCTGTCAGGTCCAGGAAGGCTTCCACGTCCCGGTCCCCAGCGAAGTCGTAAACCCCTGGCAGCGGCTCATGGTAGTTCCAGGGGATGTAGCTGGGGTGAGAAGGGAGATCAGCACATGAGGGCTAAGGGCACCCCAACATGACAGGGAGCCACCCAACAGGCTGGTCCCGCTGCTCCTGAGAACTGGCCACCAGCTTGTGCTGGGGATGGCAACTGGGGCTGGACCGGGACCAGCAGGAAGGCCCTGGGGGCCCCAATCAGCCCAGGGCAGGGGCCAAGGTCCACTCTGTGCAATCAGCCAACGCTCTTGCCTCTGTCCCTACTCTGGGAACCCCAAAGTCACCAAGGGGCTGCGGCGGCTGTGGGCTGTGCACCATCGGGGCTGTCCCCGTCTCTTACACCTGCACGGCGCTGAGCCCGCTCAGGACCATCTTGAGAAGCCGGTCCCTCCAGGCAGGGCGCGGGACGCGAGCGTAGTGGATGCTGCCCGAGATGTAGCGGAAAGGGACCCCATCCTTGCGGAAGCAGTCCTCCTCAAAATCCAACTGGAAGGAGCGCCTCGGGGAGAAGGCCTGAGGGAGAAGGGCAGTGCTGGGGGGGCTGCAGACCCTCCCCAAGCCCAGGTGCCCCCCTCCCACACACCGAGACTGATGGGGGGCTGGCTCCTCGGGAGCTGCGAGCAGGGATGGGGCAGGTACCGCGCTGTCCCGGGAGAGCAGGAGTGAGGAGCAGAGCAGCCATTCTCATTGCCTGGTGCCCCCCCGCCCTCCTTGCTAATCAAACAGCCTGCAGCTGAGCGGGGGGCATTTTAGTGCTGCTGGGAGGGCAGGCAGGGAGCTGGGGGAGCAAGCGGGACATTGGAGCGGGACACAGGCTGCAGCAGAAAGGAGCCCGAGCAGGGACACAGAGGCAGATCCCGGAGCTATCCCACCCGACCCTTCGCATCTCAGCCCCCCCCCCCCGCGCTTCTCGGCAGCTTTCCACCCGTGTTCGCTAACCTGCGTGTGCAGCAGCCCCGCCGCCAGCAGCAGGGCCAGGGCCGGCGGCCCCATCCTCGGGATGGGGGACGAGGAGGAGCCGTGGACATCACCCACCATCACATGATCCTTCTCCGCCAGCGCCAGGCGCTTCCTGCGGGGCCTAAGTGCAGGCGGGAGTGTAGAGCTAGCGGGGGAGAGCGGCTCTGCCCCCCCACACACACATCACAGAATCAGTTAGGGTGGAAAAGATCTATAGGATCACCCAGTCCAAGCATGAGCCAAGTCCGTTGCTAAACCACATCCCTCAGCGCCACATCTCCCCTTCTTTTAAACACCTCCAGGGATGGCGATTCAACCACTGCCCTGGGCAGCCTGCTCCAGTGCCTGACTGGAACACTTCCAGTCAGAAAAATTTTCCTAAAGTCCAAGCTAAACCACCCCTAGTGCAAACTGAGGCCATTTCCTCTTGTCTTGTTCCCTGCGAGAAGAGACAGCAACCACCTCCCTACAACCTCCTTTCGGGTAGTTGTAGGGAGCAATGAGGTCTCCCCTCAGCCTCCTCTTCTTCAGGCCAAACAACCCCAGTTCCCTCAGGCGCTGCTCATAACAGCTTGTTCTCCAGGCCCTTCCCCAGCTTTGTTGCCCCTTTTTGGACCCGCTCCAGCACCTCAATGTCTCTCTTGTATTGAGGTGCCCAAAACTGAACACAGGCCTCGAGGTTTGGCCTCACCAGTGCCGAGTCAAGGGGGACGACCACTTCCCTAGTCCTGCTGGCAATACCAGCCAGGATGCCATTGGCCTTCTTGGCCACCTGGGCACACGGTGGCTCACATTCAGCCGGCTGGCTGTCAGTGCCCACAAGTCCCTTTCTGCTGGATGTCCAGCTACGCTTCCCCAAGCCTGGAGCATTGCAGGGGGTTGTTGTGGCCCAAGAGCAGGACTCGGCACATCAGCTCCTCGAAGCCCACCCGGCCCGGGGTGCGGGGACATCCTGGGGCGGTGGGTGGCACACGTGGAAGGACAAGAAGCCTCCTGAAAGTGTCACCACCAGACAAAACGCCGTCGAGGGCGTTCATCAGAGGAGCGGGACGGGTTATAGCTCTGGCGGGGAGTGGGGGGAATCCTGCTGCCGTCTGAAGGAACGGAAAATGTCCTTGGGCTGAGGGCTGGAGCCTGGTGACACCGCTGGTGACACCGCTGGTGACAGGGGTGTCGGGGAGGAGCCGCAGGAGCAGGGCAAGGGGGTGATGCCCTCGGGGGCGAGTCCTGCGGGGAAGCTCTCGCCATCTCTGCCCCCCTGCACCCCCGACGTGCCCGCCCGGGCGCGGGGCTTGGCTCACCGGGGCCAGCTCCGGGGAGCGGCGGGGCTCGCAGCCGGGGCACCGCGGCGGGGACAGCGCGTCCCACCCCGGTCACGACGCGGGGCGAGCCCCGGGCTCGGTGCTGCCCCTCCCCGCTCCCCTCCGCCCGCTCCCGGTGATGGGAGGGAGCGCGGGATCCCCGCCCCGGGGGTGACGTGGCGGGTGACGCAGCGGGTGACGCGCGGCGGCGGGCGATGACGCGGGCGGGCGATGGGGCAGGCGCTGTGCGTCTGTTCCCGCGGCACCGTCAGCCTGGGGGGAGCGCGGTACCTCCTGCTCCACCGCCTGGCAGAGGGGTCCGCAGCGGCGGGGGGCTCGGCGGGAGGGGCTCGGGCACGGGGGGATGCTCGGGGATGTGGGGATGCTCGGGGACCGGGGATGCTTGGGGATGTGGGGATGCTCGGGGTTGTGGGGATGCTCGGGGACCGGGGATGCTCGGGCACCGGGGATGCTCGGGGATGTGGGGATGCTCGGGCACCGGGGATGCTCGGGGACTGGGGAATGCTCGGGGATGCGCGGTGCTTGTGCATGAGGGTGCTCGGGGAAGTGGGGCTGCTCGGGAATGTGGGGTTGCTCGGGCACCGGGGATGCTCGGGCACGGGGGATGCTTGGGGATGTGGGGATGCTCGGGGATGTGGGGATGCTCGGGGATGTGGGGATGCTCGGGGACTGGGGCTGCTTGGGCACGGGGGGATGCTCGGGGATGTGGGGTGCTTGAGTGTGGGGATGCTCGGGCACAGGGGGATGCTCGGGGACCGGGGTTGCTTGGGCACGGGGGAATGCTCGGGGACCGGGGCTGCTTGGGCACGGGGGGATGCTTGGGGATGCAGGGATGCTTGGGCACGGGGGTGCGTGTGCTTGGGGGGATGCTCGGGGTTGCGGGGTGCTTGGGTGTGGGGGATGCTTGGGCACGGGGGTGATGCTCAGGCATAGGGGATGTTCAGGCACGGTGGGATGCTTGGGGGTGGACGTGATACTTGGGCATGGGAGGGATGCTCAGGGTGTGCTTGGGAGTGTGTAGGATGCTGGGGCATGGTGTGGAGACACTTGGGCACCAGCAGTGTTTGGGCGTGGGGAAGATACTTGGGTATGATGGAGGGTGATGCTGGAGCGGAGGGTAGAGATGCTTGAGCATGGAGGAGGATTCTCATGCTGGGTGGCAGAGGTCGATTGTGCCCAGGAGTGGGTGCTTGAACCCATGGGAGTGAGGGTGATGGGGCCAGTGGGGTTGTTCATGCGGAAAGGGGACACTTTGGGTATCTGGCAGGTGCCCCCAAGGTGGGGGGAATGTGCATGCCTGAGGGGTTCCCATTGGAGAGGGGTGCAGACACCCGCTGTCCTCCACCCTCTCCCCTGGGTGCTGGGAACAAGACCCCAGTGCAGCAGTGTCCCACCCAGCCCATGCCGTGCTTGGCTCCTCACAGGGGCTTCAGCTACGTGGATCTGGTGGAGGGGCTGCGGGACGGGCGCTTCTACGCCCTGAAGCGCATCCTGTGCCATGACAAGGAGGACCGCCAGGCCGCCTTGCACGAAGTGGAGATGCACGGCCTCTTTGACCACCCCAACATCCTGCGCCTGGTGGCCCACTGCATGGTGGAGAAGGGTACCAAGCATGAAGCCTGGCTCCTCCTGCCCTACGTGAAGGTGAGAGGGGCTCTCCTGGCCACCCCCTCCCACTTGCCACCGGGAGTGACAGTGGCAACTGGCTGCTTGTGTTTGCCAGGGGGGGACCCTCTGGAGTGAGGTGCAAGCACTGCGAGAGAAAGGGACCTTCATGCCAGAGCAGCGGATCCTCCTCATCCTCCATGGCATCTGCCGTGGGCTGCAAGCCATCCACAGCAAGGGCTATGCACACAGGTGTGGGGCTGGCAACCCTGGTGCTGGGGGGGCTGGCAGGGGGCCCAGCAGGCCTTCAGTAACATCCATCCCCACAGGGACCTCAAACCCACCAATGTGCTGCTGGATGAGGATGACCAGCCTGTGCTGATGGACCTGGGCTCCATGAACCAAGCTCGCATCGAAGTCAACAGCTCTCGGAAGGCCATGGCCGTGCAGGTGGGTGCCCTGGGACATCACCCCACCGGCCCAGCCCTACCCCAAGCCCTTCATCCCCAAGCTCGTCCTCCTCCCTGCAGGACTGGGCTGCCCAGCGCTGCACCATCTCCTACCGTGCCCCCGAGCTCTTCACGGTGCCGAGCCAGTGTGTCATTGACGAGCGCACAGATATCTGGGTAAGGATCTAGCCCCTGAGCCCCTGGCCGCCCACCGCGGGGCTGCCCTGACCCTGCCGCGCTCCAGTCCCTAGGCTGCATGCTGTACTGCATGATGTTTGGGGAGGGCCCCTACGATGCCATCTTCCAGAAGGGCGACAGCGTGGCTCTGGCGGTGCAGAACCCCATCACCATGCCCCCCACAACCAGGTGAGGCGCTGGGGAGGGTGACCAAGCTCCTGGGCAGCTCCCTGTGCTGCACGCTACCTGCACCCCTTCTTCACCCTCTTTCCTCCAGGTACTCAGCTGCCTTGCAGCGCCTGCTGTCCTCCATGATGACGGTGAACCCCCAGGAGCGACCCAGCATAGATGAGGTTCTCCACCAGCTGGAGGGGCTGCAGCCAGCACCGGCAGGCCAGGACACCACGCAGATGTGAGCCTGTCCCACCCCGCAGCGGTGAGGTGCCCCAAAGCCGAGCCAGGGGAAAAGCAGCTGCCCTCATCCCCGCTCCCCCCCGGAGCCCTTGCAGAGGGGATCGCTGCGCTCGGGGGAGAGCTACTGCTCTGGGCCTGAGGTGTGTTGGGTTTGGAGTGTTCTGTGCCCTGGATGCTGCTGCCTGGGACTCGGTCTGTGCCCCAGGACTGTGGACGTGTGACCTGCTGCTAAACACGGGGCCTTCGCTGGCCGCTGCCTCCCCTGGGGGGTTGCATTGTTGGATGCTGTGGGACCCCCTCCCCAGGTGACGGCAGCCCTGGTCTCGCAGCTCTGCGCCCCGCAGGAGCGGAGCTGCGGGCTGGGCCCCGGCGCGGTGCTGGAGCAAGGCGGGGGGACCCAGCACCCGCTCCGCTGCCGTTTTCTGCGCCGCCGTTGCCTTGTGTTTGGAGTAAAAGATGTTCTTGCAGAGGTGTGGATGGCGTGTCCCTGCGCGCGGGGAGGGGGTCCCAGCAGGGGCACGGGGAGAGCGGGGCACGCTGTTGGGGTTGAGCAGGCAAGCGTTGCCGGTGGGGAAGGGCGGCAGAGGACAGCCCTGCTGGGGTGGGGTGGTGCGGCCGGAGCATTAGCAGTAGCAGGGAAAGTTAATCCCTGGACCCAACGCGCTCCTGATGGGAATTCACGCTCCCCAGCTGGAGCCAGGCGCTGCTGTTCAGAGCCCTGGGGGCTGGGCACTGCGGGAGGGGGCTCAGCACAGCGCAGGCAGGCAGGGGCAGGGGTACAGGCAGAGCTTCTTGGCTGCCCAGGGAGAGGGAGGTGGGTGCGCAGGCTAGGGAGCTGCCAGAGTTTTGGAGGCAGGGGCAGCAGCCCTCCTCCGGTGGGGGTGAGCAGGGCCTGGGGACAGCCCAACCACCCCAGGCTGGGACACCCACCAGCCTGGCGGGCACCCTTGGCTGGAGGGGCTCACTGAGACAGGCAGCAGTTGGGCTGTCCACAGAGCCGGGGGTGAAAAAAACAGAGATGCAGACAAGCGGTTTAACAGGGAGCATTGCCCTCCTTTAATGCTGTCACCACAACACAGCAGTAAAGCGGCCGCGGGGGGATCATGCCACGCTGGATGCCCTTGCAGGGTGCACCGGCTGCGCTGCAGAGCCGGCCATGCCCCTTGTCCCACACTGACACAAGGACAGGGGTGCCAGCCTGCTCCCACTGCTTCAACCACTGCCCTTCCAGATGAGCCCACCTACCCTCGGGCTGCATGTGGGGAGAAGTCCCAACAGCTGCCAACTTTTTCCTGCTTAGACTAAATCTGCTCCCCTGAGCTCCAGGATACAACACAGGGCCATATACCGTGGGGTTATATAGCACAAGGCCTTACACCACATGAGGAAGCGGTACCCACCCATGCCTGGAGCAGCATGTGGGGTGGGATGCGTGCTACGGCCCCAGGGAGCAGACCCAGGGGCTCTTACCTGCGCGGGGAGCAAGCCGGAGCTGGAGCAGAGCGCTGGGAGGAAGCACAGCAGCACCAGCAGCAGAGCTGAAGCACTCGCCACACACCTGACCTGGCAAGGAACCGATACCCCTGAGGGGTTAGTGGGAGACACGGAGGCTCTGAAACGGTTTATTGGCAAAGGGTTTCTGCAGCTAACACAGGGAAGGAGCACGGTCCTTTTTGGCAGGGCCTTCTCTACTCCTCGCCCTCCTCTTCGTCCTCGTAGGAGTCCAGGCCCACCTCCTCGTAATCCTTCTCCAGAGCGGCCATGTCTTCCCGCGCCTCGGAGAACTCGCCCTCCTCCATGCCCTCGCCCACGTACCAGTGCACAAAGGCTCGCTTGGCGTACATCAGGTCAAACTTGTGGTCCAGGCGAGCCCAGGCCTCGGCGATGGCCGTGGTGTTGCTCAGCATGCAGACAGCGCGCTGCACCTTGGCCAGGTCCCCCCCCGGCACCACCGTGGGTGGCTGGTAGTTGATGCCCACCTTGAAGCCCGTGGGGCACCAGTCCACAAACTGGATGCTGCGCTTGGTCTTGATGGTGGCGATGGCGGCGTTGACGTCCTTGGGCACCACGTCCCCGCGGTACAGCAGGCAGCAGGCCATGTACTTGCCATGGCGAGGGTCACACTTCACCATCTGATTGGCTGGCTCAAAGCAGGAGTTGGTGATCTCGGCCACTGACAACTGCTCATGATAAGCCTTCTCTGCGGAGATGACAGGAGCGTAGGTGGCCAGGGGGAAGTGGATGCGAGGGTAGGGCACCAGGTTGGTCTGGAACTCTGTCAGGTCAACGTTCAGGGCCCCATCAAACCGCAGTGATGCTGTGATGGATGAGACAACCTGGCTGATGAGTCTGTTCAGGTTGGTGTAGGTTGGGCGCTCGATGTCCAGGTTCCTGCGGCAGATGTCATAGATGGCTTCATTGTCCACCATGAAAGCACAGTCTGAATGCTCCAATGTGCTGTGTGTGGTGAGGATGGAGTTGTAGGGCTCCACTACAGCAGTGGAGACCTGTGGTGCGGGGTAGATGGAGAACTCTAACTTGGACTTCTTGCCATAGTCAACGGAGAGTCGCTCCATCAGCAGGGAAGTGAATCCAGAGCCGGTGCCACCTCCAAAGCTGTGAAACACGAGAAATCCCTGGAGGCCTGTACACTGGTCAGCCTGTGGAGAGAGAGGCATGAGATCACTCTGAGATGGATTTCTTCATGAACGTCTGACTCTTTAGTCCTTCAGGTCCATCCCTGCCATGGGCAGCTGCAGGTCCCTCCCAGGGCATAGCGGGGCTCACCCCGTGCTCACCATCCCCAGCAGGATGATGAAGCCCAGCCCAGAGGTACAAGGACATGCCCCCTCTGTGGTTACCTACCAGTTTCCGGATCCTGTCCAGCACTTGATCAATGATCTCTTTGCCAATGGTGTAGTGCCCACGGGCGTAGTTGTTGGCAGCATCCTCCTTACCAGTGATCAGCTGCTCGGGGTGGAAGAGCTGGCGGTAGACTCCTCCCCGAACCTCATCTAGGAGAGAGCAGGGTAGGGCTGAGCCTGGTGGAGGCTGTTGTTTTGAGCTGGCCACCAAGCAGCCGAGGAGTGAGTTCAAGCTTTCATCCCTCATTCCAGCTCTGCCTGCCAGAGGCACGGCCAAGGACACAGACGTCAGCAGGTCCACCATGGGCATCAGGTTTCTTTGGCAGAGGAAGGTGGCTGCCACCCTCCTCTGCAAGAGCTCAGCTTCCCCCACAGCCTATGGTGGCAGAGCAGGAGCTGCTATGCCGGTTGGGCTGGTTTCTCTCGTGCACATGTGGTAGTAGAGACTACCAGCACCACAGCCTCTAGGACACTTCAGAATCAAAAGCTGTTGCTCAGGTTTGTGGCTTCTCCTGGGGATAGAAGCGCTCGCATGTTGAACCCAGTGAAGGGTACTGCCAGAAGATCACAAGCACCAGCCGCTTGCTACCCTCCCAAGGGTGCACCTCAGGCCATGTAAACTCCAGCACTCACCGATCACAGTAGGCTCCAGGTCCACGAAGATGGCCCGCGGGACATGCTTCCCAGCCCCGGTCTCGCAGAAGAAGGTGGTGAAGGAGTCATCTCCTCCGCCAATGGTTTTGTCGCTGGGCATCTGCCCGTCCGGCTGGATGCCGTGCTCCAGGCAGTACAGCTCCCAGCAAGTGTTGCCCATCTGGACGCCGGCCTGGCCGACGTGGACGGAGATGCACTCGCGCTGGGGAGGGGGAGGCAGGGTCAGACCCTAGTGCAACCCTGTCCTGCCTGCCCCAGGGAGGGCTCTGCCTGGTGCCGGTGCCCCATGGCCACCTCCACGGGGCCTGTCCTAGGCAGCAGCCCCAGGGAGCACATTTTCCATTGGGCGACCTCCCATGTGCCCCTAAAGGTCCCACCTGGCTGTCATTGCCCTCAGCCACGCTCTTGCACCATGCCGGTTCAGGAGCCACCCTGGCATCTCTCCCGCTCAGCCCGTGTTGGGAGGCACCAGCCGCACAGACTCTGGCCAGAGGTGTCCTCTAGCAGTGTGGGGAGCAGAGCCTGGCCCAGCTCCCCTGCCTCAGCCACCCTGCCAGGCTCCCGGGCAGCCTCAGCACCTTCCCCACGCACAGCAGCCCGGTGTGTGTGGCACATAATTAACCCATGCACGGGGACCCCCTCTGCCTGCTGCTCCAGAGCCAGGCTAGCGCTTGGCCTCCTGGGGCAAGGGGTTTTGGGGATGAGGGGGCAGCGGGGGGCAGCCAGGGGAGGGCTGTCTGTGAAGCCCAGCAGTCTGTTGGGCAACGCAGAGACTCCCCAAGCTACGCAGCCCCGTGCTGCAAAATCCAGGTGGGCAGAAGTGCTGGGGAGCAGGCTGCGAGCTGGAGACGTGCCTCCTGCAGGTGCGGGCCTGCCCCGCTCCCCCTGCATCCCTGCTCCGTTCCCCTCGCATCCCTGCTCCGCTCCCCCTCGCATCCCTGTTCCGCTCCCCCTGCATCCCGGCTCTGCTCCCCCTGCATCCCTGTTCCGCTCCCCCTGCATCCCTGCTCCACTTCCCTTGCATCCCTGCTCCGCTCCCTCGTATCCCTGCTCCGCTCCCTCGCATCCCCGCTCCTCCAGCCCCGGCAGCCCCGCTCCCCCGGGCAGGACAGCAGGATTCGGCCCGGGGGTCCCGGAGCTCCTCGTTCCCGCATTCCCCGGCTGCGCAGCGCTCCGAGCCGCGGTCGGGTCCGTGCCCCGGGGCAGCGCCGGGGGAGGACAAGGACTCCCACCTCCTCCTCCGGGAGGACCGGGCAGCCCCAGCGCTCCGGGAGGGAGGGCAGCCCGAGGCAGGGTCCCCGGCCGAGCCCGGCTGGCGCTGCGGCGGGCGGGGCGCTGCTGTGCTGCGGCTTCTGGCACGGCCCCGTCCCCCTCCCGAGCCGCTAAATATAGCCCCGGCCCCCGGCGAGGGCAGCGGCCACTGCCCGGTTTGGACAGCGGTCCCGGCCCGCTCCGCCGCTGCCAGACCCCCGACGGGACGGGAGGGACGGGACCCCCGTGCCCGCGCCTTGCCATCAGCCCCGACGGGGAGCCCGCTGCTGCGGGGGGGCCCCGCCGAGCGCCCACCTCCGGCCCCCGGTGCCCGGCGGTCGCCTCCACCCCCGGCAGCTGTCCCCGTCCATCCGCGGCCACCGTTCCCCACCGGAGGGGTCACCCCTCTCCATCCGCGCTGCGGCGGCGGCGGGGGAGACCAGGACTCCCGGGACCGGTGGCGGCGGGTCGGGGGGGAGACACGCAGGACCGGGTAGAAGTGCGGGGGGGGCACGGCTGGCCCCGGGCAAGGGCCGGTGGGGCCGCCCAAGGTCACGGCGGGGAAGGAGCGGGGCGCGTCACGGCCGCTCCGCGGTGCCCGGTGCTCCGGGGGCGGGGGGGGAACTACCGGGCGCCCTCCCCGCCGCCCGGCCCGCACTCACCATGCTGCGGCTGGGGGTCCGGGCTCTGCCGGTGGCTCGGTGCGGCGGGGCTCGGTGCTGAGCTGCGGCTGCGGCAATCCTCTCCGCAGCGCCCTCTTAAAGGTGGGAGGGGCTTGCTGCCCCCCCTGCTTCATTTGGGTATATTTGCATGCGGGGCGGGAGTACTCACTTCGGGGACAGCGGGAGCTTGCCTGGGTGGCCCCCGGCTGTGGGGGACCCCCAAAGTGTAGGGGCCGGGGCTGCTAGCCCTCCTGTGCTAGGGGGGGACCCGGGGGCATCCAGGCAGGCTGCAGGCAGCAGAACTGGGCGTTCAGCCACCAGGATGCGGGGCCAGAGCAGGTACAGCAGCCCCTGCCTTGCTCTGCCACCAGCTGCCCTGGGATTTAGGGAGACCCCCGAGACCACCCGGACCTCTAGAGCAGGAGAAAGGAGGAGAAACATGTTGGAGACACGTGGCAGGCTCTGGAGCCCAGGGTGCCTTCAGATCTCCCTTTGCTGTCAGTACTTTGGGACAAGCAGGCGGTGCGGCGCATCTCCTGGAGACTGCAGATCAGTACCACAAATCTGGGCTGGGGGGGGCTGGCCCAGCTGCCGGGAAAAGGGTCATTGCAGCCCATTTGCTACTAATGACTTGTGACTACGCTCAGAGAAGCAGATCCCTTTGAGGCCCGGCCAGCACAGCTTCTTCTGCTGGGCCTAGAGCTGGTACTGCTGCTGAGGACACGTGGACCATCAGCCTAGCCACGGGCTGGGCAAAAAAAGCAGAGTCCAGCACCCCAACCTCACAGGCTGCATGCAGCAGAGAGGGGGCTCTGTCCTTGCTGCCAGGGCATGGGCTCACACAGCTACCCCTGCCCCTGGGGATGGGAGATCTGCTGCTCAGGAGCATGCCAGGAGACACTGCAGCGGGATCCTGATCAGAAGTGCAGGATAACCTTTGGGAAAAAATAAGTAACAGGACACAATTCCAACTCCTATGTGCTTCCTGTGGCAGTCAGGTCTCTGTGAAGACATCAGGAGGTGTTTCTGCAATGGGATTACTCCTGGAGAAGCAGGGGCCTTTCCTGCTCCACACTCAGACCTTGGTAAGGAGCTGATCAGAGCCATGCCCAGCATGAGGGGCAGCGACTCCTGCCCTGGTGCAGCAGCAGGCACCGCTCAGTCTGAGCCCAGGGCTTCGGTCACGGGCACGGGGAACGGTGCCAGCAGCCCTGCGCAGTAGGACGAGCGCCTGGCTGTGCTCCAGCCATCGGTGCAGCCCAGGGCTGGCTCACACTTTCCCCTCCAGCTTCCACGGGTGCATGCCGGGAGGAGGAGGGCAGGGGAGGACAGCCCCCGTGGGTCAATACAGCTGAAGCATTAGTGGTAAGCAGGGAAAATTAATCTCTGGACCCAGCGTGCTGGATAATGTGTAACAGAAATCTCCGGTTTGCAGCTGGAGCCAGGAGCTGATGTTCGGACAGGGAGGGAGAAGCGGGGAGATCAGCAGCTCTGTACCACCCTCAGGGAGAGAACTCAGCATGGGGAAAACACGGAAGAAGAGCTGGGCCAGGCAGCGTGGGGCCATGTGCCCCAGAAAGATGGCAGGGGACTCGCAGGGCCAGGCAGGGAATGGGCAGAGGTGCTTCCAGACAGAGGACCCCCCACGCCTGAGTAAGGTGCTTCTCCCATACCATCATATCAGCACTCCGGATCCCTTTGATGGACACACCTGGGAACTTCCACAGGGCACATTATGTGTCCTGGCCATATCCCTCTGGTATGAGGTTCTTCCCTATGCGGGGAGCAAGCCGGAGCTGGAGCAGAGCGCTGGGAGGAAGCACAGCAGCACCAGCAGCAGAGCTGAAGCACTCGCCACACACCTGACCTGGCAAGGAACCGATACCCCTGAGGGGTTAGTGGGAGACACGGAGGCTCTGAAACGGTTTATTGGCAAAGGGTTTCTGCAGCTAACACAGGGAAGGAGCACGGTCCTTTTTGGCAGGGCCTTCTCTACTCCTCGCCCTCCTCTTCGTCCTCGTAGGAGTCCAGGCCCACCTCCTCGTAATCCTTCTCCAGAGCGGCCATGTCTTCCCGCGCCTCGGAGAACTCGCCCTCCTCCATGCCCTCGCCCACGTACCAGTGCACAAAGGCTCGCTTGGCGTACATCAGGTCAAACTTGTGGTCCAGGCGAGCCCAGGCCTCGGCGATGGCCGTGGTGTTGCTCAGCATGCAGACAGCGCGCTGCACCTTGGCCAGGTCCCCCCCCGGCACCACCGTGGGTGGCTGGTAGTTGATGCCCACCTTGAAGCCCGTGGGGCACCAGTCCACAAACTGGATGCTGCGCTTGGTCTTGATGGTGGCGATGGCGGCGTTGACGTCCTTGGGCACCACGTCCCCGCGGTACAGCAGGCAGCAGGCCATGTACTTGCCATGGCGAGGGTCACACTTCACCATCTGATTGGCTGGCTCAAAGCAGGAGTTGGTGATCTCGGCCACTGACAACTGCTCATGATAAGCCTTCTCTGCGGAGATGACAGGAGCGTAGGTGGCCAGGGGGAAGTGGATGCGAGGGTAGGGCACCAGGTTGGTCTGGAACTCTGTCAGGTCAACGTTCAGGGCCCCATCAAACCGCAGTGATGCTGTGATGGATGAGACAACCTGGCTGATGAGTCTGTTCAGGTTGGTGTAGGTTGGGCGCTCGATGTCCAGGTTCCTGCGGCAGATGTCATAGATGGCTTCATTGTCCACCATGAAAGCACAGTCTGAATGCTCCAATGTGCTGTGTGTGGTGAGGATGGAGTTGTAGGGCTCCACTACAGCAGTGGAGACCTGTGGTGCGGGGTAGATGGAGAACTCTAACTTGGACTTCTTGCCATAGTCAACGGAGAGTCGCTCCATCAGCAGGGAAGTGAATCCAGAGCCGGTGCCACCTCCAAAGCTGTGAAACACGAGAAATCCCTGGAGGCCTGTACACTGGTCAGCCTGTGGAGAGAGAGGCATGAGATCACTCTGAGATGGATTTCTTCATGAACGTCTGACTCTTTAGTCCTTCAGGTCCATCCCTGCCATGGGCAGCTGCAGGTCCCTCCCAGGGCATAGCGGGGCTCACCCCGTGCTCACCATCCCCAGCAGGATGATGAAGCCCAGCCCAGAGGTACAAGGACATGCCCCCTCTGTGGTTACCTACCAGTTTCCGGATCCTGTCCAGCACTTGATCAATGATCTCTTTGCCAATGGTGTAGTGCCCACGGGCGTAGTTGTTGGCAGCATCCTCCTTACCAGTGATCAGCTGCTCGGGGTGGAAGAGCTGGCGGTAGACTCCTCCCCGAACCTCATCTAGGAGAGAGCAGGGTAGGGCTGAGCCTGGTGGAGGCTGTTGTTTTGAGCTGGCCACCAAGCAGCCGAGGAGTGAGTTCAAGCTTTCATCCCTCATTCCAGCTCTGCCTGCCAGAGGCACGGCCAAGGACACAGACGTCAGCAGGTCCACCATGGGCATCAGGTTTCTTTGGCAGAGGAAGGTGGCTGCCACCCTCCTCTGCAAGAGCTCAGCTTCCCCCACAGCCTATGGTGGCAGAGCAGGAGCTGCTATGCCGGTTGGGCTGGTTTCTCTCGTGCACATGTGGTAGTAGAGACTACCAGCACCACAGCCTCTAGGACACTTCAGAATCAAAAGCTGTTGCTCAGGTTTGTGGCTTCTCCTGGGGATAGAAGCGCTCGCATGTTGAACCCAGTGAAGGGTACTGCCAGAAGATCACAAGCACCAGCCGCTTGCTACCCTCCCAAGGGTGCACCTCAGGCCATGTAAACTCCAGCACTCACCGATCACAGTAGGCTCCAGGTCCACGAAGATGGCCCGCGGGACATGCTTCCCAGCCCCGGTCTCGCAGAAGAAGGTGGTGAAGGAGTCATCTCCTCCGCCAATGGTTTTGTCGCTGGGCATCTGCCCGTCCGGCTGGATGCCGTGCTCCAGGCAGTACAGCTCCCAGCAAGTGTTGCCCATCTGGACGCCGGCCTGGCCGACGTGGACGGAGATGCACTCGCGCTGGGGAGGGGGAGGCAGGGTTAGAACCCAACCAGGACCACAAATGCAATCGCTGCAGGTGGTGCACAACCCAAGCAGGGCAGCCCCAGTCTCTTTCAGCTTGTGGAAGCCAAACTATCCTGGTTACTTGTGTTTATCCCAGACTCCTGTCCTCTCCCAGATCTGATGGTCTGCTTTCTATCACTGCACTGCCTACCCGAGGAGCCCAGGGAGATGGAGACCCAACTGCTGGAGCCCAGGCCACTACTTTCTCTGGACTGCCCCTCACCCATGGCCCTGGGAAGCACCCAGTGAACATCTTCTCCATTGCTCAGAACCACACATGGCTTAAGGGTTGGGGCCCCGCAGCTGTAACAGCCTCTGTTGCTACTCCAACAACAGGGTGGAGATGATGGAGCATCACTTGGGCACTGGGAGGTGAGGAGATGACAGCACTGAGGATGGGTGTCGAGCGAGGGGGATGATTTGCAGCAGTGAATCGTTGTCATGCTCTGAGCCCTGGCTTCCCTAAATTAGCTCTGAAGGAGGAGGAAGCATCAGCTGCACTTCCTAACTGGACAGAAGGGCTGAGCTAGGAGGGTCTCAGGCCTTCAGGTGGAACCAGGCTGAAGTCTGTCCAGGTGAGGCACCCTAGAGCCTGCAGCCTTTTTGAGAAGAACCAAAATATTCAGTGCCTCAGCCCTGCTGTTGCCAAGGACTTGGATGCGTCATCAGGCAGAACTGAGGCAGAGGAGCATCCAAACCAAACCGGATTTCCAGAGCGATGGGTGCCCCGCTGTGAGTCAGCTGGCAGGAAGCCGGTGGAACCAGCCATTTTGCGCTCAGGAGCACAGCAGCCACTGCCCTCTGAGGAAGTTACTCAGGTTGCAGCAAGTCCTGGCTCTCTGCATCTGGAGAGCTTTCGGTGCTACGTTTCAGAGGCAGCAAGGACAGCAAGAGTGAACAGCGACAGAAAAACTAAGCCCTTGATACCCATAGGGAGAGGCAGAAGTGCATCTCGCCACCATTCCCAAAGCTGAGGTGCAAGGAGCAGCAAAGTGACACCCCACTTATCCCTCCCAGCAGGTCCATAGATGTTTTGTAACACAAGGAGCCAACTTTAAGTCCTGAGGAAGCTCCAGGATCCTCAGCAGAAGCGCACAGCCAACACTGGACCCAGCTGCAAACACCTCTGGCTCAACCACAGGGAAGAAGCGCCAAGAGAAGACTCCTGCCTGGCCAAGGACCTTGTGAGGCAGAGCAGCAGGGCAGAGGTTTATGCCGGTCGCTGCGTTTCATCCCACCAACATGCAGCAGCCAGGGCTGGCTTTGCGGGACTCAGCGCTGGCAGTAGGCAGAGCCCAGCAGCGCCAGGGACACAGCAGTGCTGGTCACCAGCCAGCAGACCCTGCCTTCTTCACAGCAAGCTCTGGCTGAAGGAGCATGGCCCCGTGGGGCAGCAGGAGGACTCCACGGGGCACCCCGGGGCTGGGATGCTCTCCAGAGAGCAGGACCACAAGGGTAGGGCAGCCCAGAGGCTCACCCACAGCCATGTCCACCCGTGGCTTGTCCCCCTCGCACCCGCGGTGCGGGGCAGTGGGTGAAGCCCACCCGCAGGGCTCAGCTGTGGGTCTGCAGGCGGGGGGCACTCAGCGGTGGCACCGGGGGAGAGGGGCTGTTGAAAGGGAAGGGGAGAAGGTCAGCCCAAACGCCGGTCTCCTTGCCTCGGACGTCTCAGCTGGACCCAAGGGGATGCTCAAAGGAGGGATGCTGCCGAGTGCCGGGGGGAGAGCGGGTGGAGCAGCTCCGAGCAGGCTGGAGCCGGGCAGAAGCAGGGCAAGCACCGCAGCACTCCCTCCGGGAGCTGCCCGCACCCCTGCGCTCCCGGGGAGACCCCCCCCCTGGGAAGCCGGTGGGGGTCGCAGCCTGCTCCGGGGCTGGTCCCCCCACTCCTGGGAGCCACCCTGGGATCGGAGGGAGGGGGCAGCCCGGGGGCCGGCACTCACCATGATGCCGATGCCTCACGACCTGCCTCTCCCCGGGGCTGCCGCAGCTCCGCACGGCCGGGACGGCCGCCCCGCCGCCGCCTTATACCGGGGGGCGGCACCGGCGCTGCGGGGCGGGTCTGCCCCGCCCGAGACGGTGCCGTGAGTTGGCAGAAATCGGGGTGTACCGAGCGTGTTCGCAGGCATGTGCCTCAATGGCAGCCGGCTGGGTGCCTTGGTGGGACCACCGAGGAGCAGCATCTCCCGGGGGTCTCCCCCCCAGCTTCCCTGCCTCGCAGGGACCACGGGAGAGCCCCTCCAGGGAAGGGCAGAGGGGTTGGTCTTGCTGCATTTGCCGGTCTCGGGTGTCCTGCTTGGTGCAAGGCAGCATCCAGGCATCGACCAGGGCAGACTTCGGGAGCTGAGGAAGACAAGTCAGCAAAGAACTTGGTTCGGGTCTTCCCTTCTGGTGGGTGCGGGTGCTGATGTGATCCCCGGGCCAGCAAGGAGCTGGGTCTGTCGGGCAGAGGAAACACTTCAGGGATAAGCACAAGCTTTCCCAGCCTCTTTGGAGAGCAGTGAGGAAAAAGCAGGAAAACTCTGTCCCAGAATCATAGAATCATCTAGGCTAGAAAAGACATCGAGGATCATTGAGTCCAACCTTCATCCCGACATCCCCCTGACCCCTAGACCATGTCCCAAAGCGCCACATCTACTCGTTTGTTGAACACCTCCAGGGATGGGGACTCCACCACTGCCCTGGGCAGCCTGATCCTGTTCGTTGCCTGAAACCCCCCAGGAACTGTTGTGTTTGTGTCCGAAAGCTGTGCCTGCCTATGGCCTCCTCCTTCTCCAGCCTGGCTCTACTTTATCTCTGTGGTTTTGATCTGATTTCACACAGCTTTATGAAATGACTGGTGAGAGGATGGCAAGAGCTTGGAGCATCTCAAAGGGGGTCTCTTTGTGGTGACTTCACCGATGTCTGGCTTTGCTACAATGAATAACGTGCCTGTCCTTTCCTACCTCCTCCAAACCGCTCACAGGACCCACTGCAGCACAGAGCCAGCCCTGCCTCTACCCGAGCCCTCCAACTTAATGAGTTTTTACTGAAAGGCGCTGTCATCCCTCAGCTCACTCTGAAAGTTGAAAGCCGGGCCTAAATTATCCACCCACAATGGTCTTTCTTTGTGCCTGAGTCACCTGGAAAGTGTCACCTTCACTGATGAACACGTGTAAAGTGACTGAAAGCGCTTCACTGCTGTGAAGCCTCTGCCGGTGTCTAAGCAACGCTGTTCTGAGACCTGCAGAAAGGATCGAGCCAAACAAGCAGAGTGGGTTTAGTTAAGCTGGTGAGAAAAGGTTTTTCTCCACAGAGGTGCCCCAGGTTGTGAGTGCTGCTGAACCTGGACAGGATGCTGTGGCGACTAGATAACTCTGGAAATGCCTAAACTCCTCCTCATGGTATAAATGTCCTTTGAGTGACCTCAGAGATCACTAGATAACACAGACCATGCTGATACAGGCAGTCCATGGGAGTGAGAGACTAACTGGTAGCACTGAAGCATCAAAATTTGAGCCCCAGAAGTTAACTGGTGTGAAAAGGAGCGATGGGATCACCTTTCCCCGTGAAAATCTTTGCCAGGCTGCTCGCTGAAATGCATGCTGGATGCCAAGGCGTCACTTCTGACCGGGTGTCTCCTAGCACCCTCCTTATTTCAGCAGCGCCAATTAATTCTGGGGCATTTCCAGCACAAATGCTTTGCAGCAGGAGTTGGAAGCATGAGTGTCAGGGTGAGGCAGCAAGGACCATTTCAGATGGCCGCAAAAGGCTGGTGTGGCTCACCCAGCTTCGCAAGATTCGTGTGACAATCTGGTGGTACCTCAGGGTGTAAAATGATGTGATGCTTCTCCAGGAGATGCCTGGATCTGTCCATGTACCATTCTGGTAGAGAGCTGAGGGTGAAATGTCCCTGATTCGTTATGGCTGCAGACGCATCCCCACAGTGAAAAGGAGCATTTGAATGTCGTTATGTTGAACGAGCAGGGCAGCACCGCCTGACAAGAGAGCCATGAGTCATTTGGAGCTGCACATCTCCATGTACCCCCGATCTGAAAAGCCCAAACAGATGTCTAAGCTTTTTGAAAATGCTGAAGAACAGCTGGCTAAATCCTGGGAGCACCAATCGGCTGCGTCTTGTCAGTGCCTAACTGCTCAGCAGCCTGCCAGATGCTGGTAGCAGCAGCCTGCAAGCACGCAGCAGGGGCTGAGCTGGAAGAAGCTTCATCCCGAGGCAACCCCTCTCTCACAGAGATGTTACCCACATGTCTAAGAAGCCCCTGCAAAGCTTTTCAGACCACGTCAGGAATCAGTAGGTTGCAAGAATTGCTCAGAAAACATTTTCATCATTGCTCAGAACGAAGTTTGCAGCCCGCACCAGCACCCAGAGAGGTACAGAAAGCAAGCAAGGTAAATTTTAGGCTAGGGAGCCGGAATTCAACCATCTCTTGATAGAAGGATGGGAAACACAGACTGAAGATACCGAAGAGGAAGAGCTGGGTGTGCTGCAGGGAAACCCCTGCTTGCTGCTGCCCAAGAGACCAGCCAGCTCTCGGCCAGGTACCTGCTGGGACAAGAACCCCTGTCAGAGCTTGCCGTTACCCAAACAAAGCCTCTCCAATGGCTATCTTCCAGAAGTACGATCAAGTCTGCCACACCTAAAAGCACCCAGAGCTGAAACTGGGGAGGAGACAACCCATTCAGAGTCCAGCCTGGTGCACCCCATCCACACCCCTGTTCCCCCCTGCGGAAAGCCCGAACTAGTGTTCCCACTTTTCAGACCTCAGCTCCACCCAGGCTGTTCCAGGCAGAGCAAACAGGGTCACAGGGCAGTTTGGGGACACGGATGTCTTGGGAAGGTATAAGAGGCAAGAGCTGTGCTGTGGGTTTGGGGAGAAAGCCCAGTGCCCTCCACTTTACACTTAGTGTGGTGGGGCACGAGGCGAGGACCAGATGATGAGGAGTGCTTTAGGAACAGGGTCCACGTCTTTAACCTCAGACAGGAGCTTCCCAAGGAGGTTGCATCTGTGCCTGCCCTGTGTACCCCTCACTTCATCCTTGCGCAGTTGCTCTGCCCATAATCCTCTTAGCAGCATCGTTCAGTGGGGAGGAGGAGCCGGGATATGCCTCCAGTCTGCTAGTGCCTTGTGTCGTTTTCTCTCCTGCACTGGATGATACAGCAGCACCCTGAGCACAGGAGCAACCAGGCAGGAGAGGAAGCTCTGCCAGCTCAACAGCTCCCAAACCTCCCTATGGTCAAATGTTGCAGTCGGTCGCAGAAGTCCGTACCGCCTCCCACTTTAAAAAATGGATCGGTTTCCCACACCAAGCTTGGCTCCTGCTTGGCCAAGGACTCGGGCAGCAAATCCACTGCTGGGCTGGTAAGTCCAGAGATCCAGTGACGCTCTGCTGCGGAGTGAGTTGTGATGAGAACCCTCTCCAAGCAGAAAGGCAGCTCTGCATTCACAGAGAGGACAACGTTGGCTGGTGAAACTACGGAGTTTGTGGAAAGCATGGGGCTTGACGGCATCTTGTAGATGTTGTGAGTACAAGTAAGTCCCTGGTGATGCTAACTGCTCCAGCAATATCCAAGCGAGCTGTTGTGCAGGGTCGCCAAAGCAGAGCTCGCCTCTGATGACAGCCCAGCATTGTATGTCCGACTGCTGCTGCAGTTCTATCACGGTAGCATTTGGGACACAATTTGCTATGCTGACATGTTCTAGCACAGCATGGAACTGGGCAGGAAAAGCTCCCTTTGCCATTCCTCCATATATGCATGCCTTGTTAAGGTTAGAAAGGGCCCTCTGAGCACCTCATCCTTCATCTGGAGTAGATGGAGATGATCCAAAGATGAGAAACAAGTGTGACTGGAAAGCTAGACACCATGGGTTGCAACGAAAGGCTGAAAGAATGGGGACTATCTAGAAGACTAAGCACATAGGAAGAGGATTGATTCTTCTGCATGCTCAGGGCAACAAGACGCAAGCTGAAGGCTTGCTGGGTGTAAGGAGAGTGAAGCATGGTTGTCTCAGGGTGGACGTCTCCAATAACCCAAGTGTGGCATTTACTGCTGAAGAGCTGCTGTGATGCAGAGCGCAGCAGTGACCTGACGGAAGTTCTTTCTGCTGGAGCCGAGCAACAGCAGCGTAATTGCTGGTTCAGATAAAATGAAGTCGGTTGTGCAACGTCTGCTGCATTGCCCGGAGCGTGTGCAGCGTTACAGGAACAATAAAGCGAATTCTAGATCTCGCTACAGTCCTGAGCCCTGAATCACCGGGCAGGGGCAAGAGTAGGGAGGCACTCCCAGGGATGGAGGCAGCCTGGCACACATGCTGAGCCCCAGCCTGCAAGGCTAAGAGGGACCGGTGGGCGAGTTGGGACTAGCTCTTTCTCAGCCTTGAATGAGCAGCCTCCCTGGCTCAGAGGCAGCCTCCCCGGCTGCCAGTGTCACCCGCCTTTCTTCACGTCCTGGGAAAGGCAGCTCCACACCCACGGGAGCAAAATAAACCCGCAGCTGGCTCCTTGTAGTGACTTCACAGCGAGGCTCTGAGCGTGCCTGGTGTGAACAAGCTGCCTCCAGCCAAGTGGTGGAGGGGCCAAGACTGTTGAGGTGTCCCGGTGCTGGTGTGCAGGGCTGGTGGGCTGCGCAGAGAGGCCAGCGTTGCTTTTCCTCTTCTCCAGCAGCTCCTGGAGCTGGTGGTGGCATAAGCAGCATAGGAATAGCTGAAAGCAGACGTGCAAGGAATTCTAGGTGGCTGGGTGCTGGTAGGAGCTCCTGGAGGGGCAGGGGGTCCCTGTCCCGCTGGAGGGGCTCTGCGTGCCCCAAGTGGGATGGTAGGCACGGTGATAAGCCAGGCTCCATCCCCAGCCCTTTAGGCCTTCCTGTCTTACAAGTTCTCAGGAACAGCAACGAAGCTGTGGTCAGCTCTGTCGCAATGGCACCGAGCGTGCTGGTGTGAGCTGGCAGCGATGGGGCAAGAGGCAATGACCGCTTCCCCAGCTCCCAGGAGCGCACGCCTTGTCTGCAGGGCTGCGGCTGAGCCCCAGCCTCCGGGCAGCAGAGGGGACACGGCAGAGTCACTCTGGGCAGCTCTGCAGCTGCACCCTCTCCTTCGAGGCAGACAAGCCACTGCCAGGTGGGCAAGTCCAATGTCCCCTTGGAAACCAAGTTCCTGGTGCAGGAGCATCTCGCCAACAGCTCTTCTCTGTCCTGGTCTTTGGGGAGCAGCTGAGCCTCTGATGGGTGGATAGATGTGTGCGAGGGGGATTTTGCACGTGCGGGTGGGTTGTATGTCCTGCAAACATCTTGCTGGCCCAAGGGCATGCTGAGAGCAGAGCTGGGCCTGGAGGAACAAGCCCAGACTCTTGGGGATTGCCGTAGAGTCATTAAAAGCTGAAAGATGATGCTGGTGGGTGGCCAAGTGCTGGTGCGTGTCAGAGGGAAGTGGTTAGTGAGATAAAAGATGCATTTAATAACCCAGCCAGGCAATGGCTCCCAGAGTGCTCCTGCAGGAGCTGTTTGTGAGCGGAGGGAGTGTGGTAGGTGAAACCAGGGCTGGGCTCCCCGCTTCTCTGGTGGCCTTGGGTCACCAGGCTGAGACTTTGCATTTAATGGCCATCCTGAGGATACCTGGCTCGGACACATCTCTGAGAGCTCCACAGCAGGGTAAACTCAGATGGTGAGGGGCTGTGCCTGTGAAACAATTTGGTAGGACTTCCCCGATGAGGACAGGCTGAGAGAGTTGGGGCTGTTCAGCCTGCAGCAGAGAAAACTCCGGGGAGACCTTATAGATACCTTCTAGTACCTGAAGGGGTCTTACAGGAAAGATGAGGAGGGACTCTTTATCAGGGAGTATAGTGATAGGACAAGGGGTGATGGTTTTAAACTGAAAGAAGATAGATGTAGATTAGATACTAGGAAGCAATTCTTTACAGTGAGGGTGGTGAGACACTGGAAGTGGTTGCCCAGAGAGATTGGGGACGCTCCATACCTGGAAGTGTTCAGAGCTGGATGGGGCTTTGAGCAACCTGGTCTAGTGGGAGGTGTCCCTGCCATGGCAGGGGGTTGGAACTAAATGACCTTTAAGGTCCCTTCCAGCCCAAACCATTCTATGATTCTATGATTTCCCTGTTGTAATGACTCAGGAGCCTTGGGCTGTTGAGCTCCCACATCTCATGTGACCCTCCTCATTAGGAAAGGCCACCAGCAAGTGCCCTGTACACTCTGTGGCTTCCCTGGGATGGTGTGGCTCTCATGCTGCCATTTAACAGCCCTGCATGGGACACACCTGAGGGACTATCTCCCAGGCAGAGGGACACAGAACCTGGAAAGATCTGGGTATTGGGCTCTCCTGAATGTGTTGGAGGACCCTCAGCTTCATCACCGGGCATTGATCAACCATGGAAAACCCACCTCGCCAAACAAGCCTGGTTTCGTTTCTCGAGATGACAGGTCTGCTTCAGGGAAAGGCAGAGACATACTCGGCTTGTCGTGATGGGTGTCCTGAGGAGTGTGGAGCAATGTCGGCTGGCGATGGTGAATCATCAGCAAAGGGCTCCTGGGCTGCTGCGGGGCTCTCTGCCAGGCACTTCAATCAATGGTCTTGAAATGAATCCTGAATTACCACTGATAAAGTTCAGGGTGGCAAGTAGACATGCAGACTAACAAGTGACAAGGCTACCACTTCCTCCATATCCCCCAACGAATTACTTCGCATTTCATTTCAAAGCCACCTAATGCAGCAATTTTTGCCACATTAAACCAAATTTTGCTGCAGCGTGGCCTTTTAATCAGGCAATTCTAGACCATCCGTAATAGCGAACTGGCCCCTTCACTTGCTACTACTCCGCCAAGCTTAGCGTCACCCTGATTTTTCCTTAGTAATATTTCTTGCACCCACCCCTGTGGATCCCCACTACAAAGGCCACCAGCAGTATCGCTCCTGGCTAACAAGCACGTGTTTGTTATTTATTGCTGCATCTGCTGTGTCCTCAGCACCGCAGGAATACAAACAGGCAGCCTCGGCACCCCAAATATTCTGGGACAGCACCAAAAAGTAGATCTGGAAAGACCTTTGGCAGCAGCTATGAGTGCCCTTCCTCCGTGGACGTGGAAAAGAGGCTATTCCATCCCTCTTTATTATAATTTATGTGAATGCTGTTCTTATTATCTCCTGGCAGCTTCCAAGCAAGGATGTCATGCCAGTGGTGTTGATCTGAACCAGCCAGACATGTAATCATGCTGAAAGAGGACAAGAAGTTTGCATAGCAATACCAACCTTCCCGGAGACAAGGCTGATCAGGACTAAATGCTTTTGAAAGTCTTTAGTTCTTTGCTGACAGAACCAAAATGACTTCTTTCTTTTTATTTTTCTTTTTTTTTTTTCTTTTTTTCCCTTGTATTATCAGTAATCTAGATTTTTCTGGGCCAAACAGTTTATTTTCTTAATGATTGGAGTCACTTCCGTCCTCCAGCCCTTTGGAATTACCCCAGTTTTCCTGGGTTTTGTTCAAAATCAACCATTAGTGGCTCAGTAAGACACTCAGGACCATTAAATACTCTCAGTGTGGACCTGGTTAATGGAAAATGTCAGTTTTAGCAGGTGATGCTTTACACACTGGTTTATTACAGACAGTATCCAAATTACAGCCTTCTCCATTGCATCCACAGCGCTGCTCTGGTATGTAGGCCATGGAAAGCAGCAGAAGGTTGCTTACTGGCCTCATTTTGTGCTTTTTCTTGTTTTCTTCTAAAGCAAATGCATTTGCCCCATCTCCTTTTTCATCTCACCCTGCTTGAGTTGGTTTTTTTTGCCTTTGAGCCACGTCTAGCAGGAAGGCAACGGGCCAAGGCTGGGCATGTAGCTGGAGGGCATGGTGAGGACCAGGCAGGTGGTGACCCCAGTTCCACCAGGGACTGCAGGAGATCCTGGCCAAGCCAGATGGACAGGAGAGTCTTGGTGCTTGGGAGCACGTGGACATGAGTGTGTTGGTCTGTGTGAGGGAAACCAGCTTTTGCTTCGCAATAGAATCCCTTTCTGTCCTGTGTCAGCCACAGCATTTGGAGGGGGTGTCAGTCTTTTCATCACCCCTGATCACTCTTCCCCTGGGGTCAGATCCAGCACATGCAGCCCCCAACCTCACCCAGGCGTGGGGTGTCCTGCTCCCGAGCGTCACAGGATTGTCCCATTTTAGGTTTGGAGTGAAAGGACAAGGGGGGATGGATTTAAGCTAGAAAAGGGTAGATTTAGGTTGGACATTAGGAAAAAGTTCTTTCATATGAGGGTGGTGGATCACTGGAACAGGTTGCCCAGAGAGGGACTAAATGCCCTGGAGTGGGGATCTTCCCTTGGAGCGTGGGGAGAAGGGGAGGGGAGACGGCTGGGTGGGATGAGCGAGGCAGTGAGCACGCAACACACCAAGCACGTCACTCCACAGTCCAAAAGGCACCAAGAATGTGATTTTGCAGTACTTAACTGCCGGTTTGGAGGAGGCCGTGAAAGCATTTGTGTTCTCCTGAGGAAATTAAAAGCAGAAATATTGCACAGCACTGAAAAAACATCTCTCTTAATACGTGGTTTGCATAATAATATAGCACGAGCTTATGATGCAATTCCGTTGGCTTCCTAAGAGATGGGGCAACCAGGATAAAAAGAACTTGGTCCTTTGGGGTCCTGCTTCGATCACCTGGAATCTCTTTTCTCAGAAAAGCCTTAAGGGTATTTAATGAGCATTTCTGCAACCCTGACAAGCTAAAAACAGGGTCACAATACAGTGACCCCCAGAACTGGTAACAGAATAAGGGTCTTCTTGAGACATACTGCCTGTGCTGGCTTCAAAGCTGGTGTGAGCCAGGCTGGCATGTACGTGCTCCAGGACTTTGGGCAGATCTAGGAGGAAAGAGCAGAAAAAAGAGGGTTGAAGGTATGTGAGGCACCAGTGGGTGATGGGTCACCTCTCTTCAGCTGTGACGAGGTGGCTGCCTTTGTTCTTTTGAACAGGGGAGGGCTTGTGGCAGCTTTGGGGTGAGGTGTGCTTGGCACCACATCCTCTCTCCTACCAGTGCCCTGATGGGCTACCGCCCAACTTCACACAGCCTCCACTAAGGGCGTTAGGGAGGTGTGAGTCCTTCTCACCGCATGTCCTGCAGCAACGATGTGTTCCCCTGGCTCCAGAGACCTGGCCAGAACGTGGCTTCCTCTCCTCCCCAAGACCTGGCAGCTCTGGAACCTCCTTGTCCCTGTAACAGATGCAAAAGCCAGGGGAAAGCAAGCAAGGTTCTGAGACCTGGCTAGGTTCTGGTGGCAATTCCTCCCCTTCTCAGCTAGCAAGGGGGGGTCCCTGTGAAGCAGCCTGTGGCTCCATCTAGTGCCCGTGCCAGCCGGGTCCGGGCCAGCCCTGCACCCATTGCTGGGCAGAGAGGCCAAAGCAGAGCCCCTGGCATTGGGTGAGGGCACCCTGGCTGGAGGCAGCCACCCCAGGGAGCCCGCTCCCTGCTCCTGGGCCGGCAGCTACCGGAGGGCAGCGCTGGAAATAAATTCAGCAACAGGGAACACACCAAGCAGTCGCTCAAGGAAATCACCGAGTGCTGCCTGATGGTGGAGGACGCGTCTCCCACCCCTTGGAGAGGAGATGCTCCTCGGCACAGGAGATGCCCTCGGCGTTTCAGCTGCCTACCCAGGCCCACAGTTCATGGCCGGGGAGGGCTCTTCTCGGGGGTGGTTGTCTGGAAACTATTCCCTGAAGGACACTGTGAGTGGCCTGCTGGGTAAAGAGATGCTGGGTAAAGAGATGGTGGGAAAGTTTGCCAAGCTTCCCAGGCAGGGAATTTCCAGGAGGCGAGGATGATACTGCAGTGCAGGGGTGGCAGGGGGGGGTCCAGAAGGCTCCATCCCTGCAGACACCAGGCTCCTTCCTTCTCCCACCCCGACAGCAAGAGGCAACTCCGTGGTCAGGACGGGTGCCCGGGCGCAGGTGCGGGGCTGCCCAGCACCCTAACGCCGGGTGAGCTCAGCCCCTCTTGCCCGGGCAAGAAGTAAAAGTCCACCTCCGAGCAGCCGGTGCGCAGCTTCCCCCGCGCCCCGGTGTCCCCGCTGCTCCCAGCTCCCCTCTTTCCCGAGGCGGCGGGGCTGGCCGGGCAGCCGGTGGGGAGCCGTGCTCCGCCGCGCCCCGTCGAGTCCCCAGCCCGCCCCGACGGGACGGCCCGGCCCAAAGCGCTGAGTCACCCCGGCTGCCTGTCCCCTCCCGCCGGCCTTTCCAGGCCGGGCAGCTGACTCGGCGGGAGGCCAGGGGCCACCGGAGCCCGGGGGCTGCCCCGGGGAGGGTGGCGGGGGCCGGGGGGGTGACACACACACACACACACGCACACGGCCGTGCCCCGCCGTGCTCGCTGCGGCCGGGAGCGAGGTGAGCGATGCCCCGCGGCCAGCCCGGGGGATGCCCGCCCGGACAGGCAGGCTGGGGAAGGCGGGGACCGGAGCTCCCGGCCGGGTCCCCCGCCGGGCCGCGGGGAGCGGGATGGGGAGGGGGCCGGGAGCCCCGGTTCCGCTCTCTCCTATGACCTCACCGGGCTGAAAGGCGGCGGGGTGACGTCACACGGCGGCCGTGCCCGCGGTTGGCTGCCGCCGCCGCCCGTCGGGCAGCCGGAACCCGCCCCCACGCCCCGGCGGCGGCCCGGGAAAGGGGTGGGGGGGGAAAAACGGGCGACACCG
>JAVSBS010024016.1:66497-79296 GCA_033124195.1 Coracias cyanogaster | reverse complement strand
CCTTTGGGTAAGATTTGAGCATCCTCGAGAGCTCTTTCAGAACTTAGAAATCTCTATAGAGTTGGTTTTGACTTAGCACATGGGTAATTGATAATCTTGACATCTGTGTATATACACTTTTCAGACAGCGTATTCATCACCAGCAATCCACAAAGAACCTGTACTCTGTTGCTTTAAATAAATTGTACTGTTCACATAATTAGCTGAACCATTTCTCACTGGGCATCATGTAAGTCCATAGATAGCGGCTGGACGGGAACACAGCGCGCTATTGAGTGAATCCAAGATACCGGACTCATAGTGTCAAATTGGCCGTTATTCAGGATTTTAACCTAGCCACCCCCGGCCCTTCTAATATCTGAGGATAAGCTGGAATGCGAAGGGGTTTAACTCCTGCCAAATTACTGCTCCTAGCGCAACAAGGAATACATGCGGCACTTCACTGGAGAAAGCCTCTGGACTGGGGCAGCAGCAGCTAACCGTTCTGTCTGTTCAAAGATGCCTTATCAGAGTTAGAAGCAGAGATACATTGCTAACGGTTGATGAGTTGATGAAACATCACAGTCACAGCTTCTGCACTTCTGCTGAGGAGCAGCTTCTAACTGTGCCGGGCAGTTGTGCGCACACGCACAGGCAGCGAAAGACTGTCCCTGCTCTGAAAGGCTTGCTGCTTACCCCGTTGTAGATACCCTGTTCCTGTGCTCATGTAACTGATTTAAAGAGCTGTAACAGAAAGATTTGGCATAGGGAGAAAAGCCGAAGCAGTGCACTGAAATGCAGAGTGCTAGAGGATCCAGCCACGCTTAACAAAACTGAAGTTTTGGCACGCTTCCACCGGTTTTTCTTCAGTCGCATCATTTTCCCAAGCTGGGGTTTGGAAGCTAACGCTTGAGTTTTATGTGCGTCAGGCTGACTTAAACAACTGGAAGAAGTGCATTGTTGTTTTTATCAATAATGGCATAGAGATAATAAAGGGGGAGAGACATTATTGGAGGGGATAATGCTGCAGGACAGTTGGTTCCTGAGTGGTGAGAGTTGTTCCAAGTGCTGTAATCCTGATGGAGAGCAGAAGGTCTTGCGCTGGGTCTCTAACGGGTGTACTCACCTTTGTTTTTCTTGTTGCCCTTATACTGTAGAACATTGACTTGTCCAAACAAATCGCCACCGTGCTGCTCTAAGGTGGCCACATTTCAGTTCATGTATACATTCTGAATTCATGGCAGTTGCAAAGTGCTTTACCTCTGTTTTCATCAAGGGGAAGCGGGGGGTGGGACCCAGATTGCAGCAAGCTGCAAGTGCTGCAGAGCAGGGTAAGTACCACTGAAAGAGTGAGATGAACAGCAGCCTGTTGCCCTGCTGCCAGCGTGCCTGTGCTTGCCTGGGGCAAGTTAGGAATAATACAAGGTTGTTTTTTGTTGATGGGAAACTATGACTGCCCTTGACTTTTAAATCCATAAAATTGGGAAAAGGTCAAGAAGTAGATCTTGACCTTGTGTTCAGGATGGGTTTGCATGCCAAGCAGCTGGTTTAAAAGCTGAACTCTGTCTACAGGAAGATTTGTGTTCACTGCAGTAAGTTTTTAACAGATCAGACTGCAGGGAGCACCCTGGAGTAGAAGACTGGTTACTTTTTCAGAATTCTAAGTACTATGGCAACAATTCTTTTGCAACCCTGAGTTAGTAGGGTAGTCTGTGGTTTCTTAAACACACACTTTCCCTAGTGAGATTTTATCCCAGGTCACTTCCTTTCAAAGTTACTTTGTGCCTGTGTTGTATTGTCATGTGTAGACTGGGTGGAGCAAGATCAGCCCTGGAAAGTGGCTGTGCCTTGCATCAATGGGTTTTTCAACTGTCTCTATCTGCCTTCTCCTATTCTGAGGAAATAAAAATTAGAGTGCATCATTAGAAAGAAATCTCCCTTGCCCACTTTTTTTTTTTTTTTTTAACACTTTTTTTTTCCAGGTTTCTCAATCTCTGGCATTCTTCTGGAAGGTGAAACCCTGGAGAAAATTCTGTGACTGGCTTCTCCCTTTTTCCTCTCTTGTTTCCTTATTATTTCCTCACATCATTTTTGCATTAATTCTATAGAGGTATGCGTGATGTGTTATACTTGGTAGTGGTCTGGGCTTTGATCAGGAACTGTGTCACAGTGCTTAGGTGGAGAGCTCTTCTGGCTTTAGGAAGCAGGTAAAAATATGTTCATCTTCATGGGTGTAAAGTGCTAGTAGTTTTGCTACCCTAGTGTGTGTAGCGCTTAGGTAAAAATACAAAAAAGGAATAGCATTTTTTGTGGTAAAGATGACTCATAGGCTTTTAGGGATATCTTTCCATATCTGTTGATAATATGTTATTCATAAGTGGGGAAAGCTTTCTACTGGGGCATTGCTTTGTACAAGATATCATTGTATGTGCGTATGTAGTGTTTGATCAGAAGTGACCCTCTATGAACAGTAATTTAAATGTGAAATTGATTGCATCTTCTGTATAAAGTCCTCTTTCTGCACTGATTTTTCACAGAACTCTCTTGAAGGAAAAAAAAGTAAATTAAATTTGTGTGTTGATTGTCGTACTATGCTACTGAAAAAAGAGTGCTTTGTGTTTGTTAGAATAATAAGCACATGTTAGAGTTTCTTATAAAAAAAAAAGGACAATATCAACTCAGGAAACACACTTTTCAGAATCAGAGAAGGGAAAGAAGAATGGAAGGATATAAAGCCAGCCACCATGTATATGCTCCCCCATAAACTAAACAAACCTATTTAGTGGTGTCTTGTAGTTGTTTGTCCACTTAATGAACAATCTGCCTGTTTCTGGCTGTTTCCTAGGCAGTCTAAATGAATTTCTAAGCAACATAGTATGCAAAAAAAAGGGCTACTACAGTATGTCTGTTTTCTTAATTGGTTCAACTCAGCTGCCCTTAGCTTGATTCAGCCGGGCAGTTCATGTCTTTTGGTCATTGGTTGGACCTGCTGGGGCTTAGAAGGAAGATGAAATGTTGCTGATGCTCTCTTTATCAGGTAGAGGCAGTGTAGATGGTGGTGTGAATGCAGATGCTCTGGGCTTTGTTATGCAGCCTGGCTGTTCTCTTTGGAAAATCAGCTACAGTGGAAGGAGTTTGCCTCAGCACAGATGAACCATCGGGAAGATAACATCCAAGGCTTGTCAGAAGGGAGCCTAAGCAAGTGCAAGATGATGCCAAGACAAATCCAGAAAAAAGAAGAATGATAGATGAAAACTCAAATGTGATCCTGCAGTCACTGTGGTGATAGGTGGTGCTTAATGAAGACTATCCTAGGAGGCTGCTAAGAAGTGCTTTCTAAATAGCTTATGAACTTGCATGCTTCAGCAGGTTTAGAGGGGGCAGGAAGTGCTTAGAAATGGTGTGTGAGACCACTTGAAAGAAAAGTGGAGTGGGGTAGGATAAGAATGTGAATTAGCTGCATGACTGCTGTGAGGACAGCAATAGGAACAGAGTGGCTGGCCTTTGAAATCCTGTTTTCCTGTGCTTTGGTGGTAGATGTTTTCTCTCTGAGCTAAACTTCCAAGCAGACCCAAAGTTTACCTTCTGGTAGAAAGGCTACACCCCAAATGTTTGCTGATAGTGCCAAGGCTTGTATTTACTTCCAGTAGCCTTTGATGTATGAAGGCATGATGTAAGCACCTTTTGAAGGGTAAATGTCTTTTTCTGTTTGTTGGATCCTTTCCTCAGGCCTTTTTGCTGAGAGGTCTTGGGGTGACTGTGGGTGACTCAGAGTGCCCTCCCTGTTAGAGCAGGATCTGCTCAGCAGGGAATGCCTCTTCTGCAAACAGCCCAATTCTCAAAGCCAGGATGTAACGCGCTGTCAGAAGGATCTGGGCATGCATTTCTCAAGGTACCAGCTGAGCTTAACCACATTGGTCTTGAGTCTGAGAGCGCACTGTGGGAGTGCCTCTGGAGGCACTTGAGTCTGTATGAAAATACTTGCTCAGATGTACAACAGAGGAGAGTAACTGTGTTAGTGGCAGACTGAAGTCTCCCATTTTGATACAGAGTGAAGTTTAGAATAACTCATTGATCTTCACTGTCACAAAGTGACCCCAGCCATTTGTGTATGTGTCTATCTGCATCCTGACCAGGCTACCTTGTTTTATCCTTGCTGAAAAAGAGATGAGCTTCTCTTGCCTGCAAAAGCTGGTCACATACAAGCTTCCTTGTCACAGTTGGGTCACCACAACAAAGGCTGCTTGATGTGCAGCTACAAAAGGGCTCTTAGTGCCTGGGAAGTAGTCCTGCGCTCAGGTCTCATCCTAGGCTGCACATCTAGAGCGGCTCCATCAGCAGCTTTGTCTGAATCTTGCTGTGCATACTCAGTTACTGAAATAGCACTTGAGTTGCAGATCTTCACTCACCTATCTAAAAAGGCGTATGTGCCTTCAGGGCTGAAAGGCAGTGGAACCACTTACTTGGCTTGGGGAAATCCTGAGATATGTGCCTGATGAATTAGGCTGCTGTGTACAGAACGCCTTGTCTCTAAGAGAAGTGGCCAGGATTTTTCATTATGCCTACCTGGTGATTTAAATTTTTCACATTTCCTCCTCTGCCTCCACATCCAGATCAAACAAAGCCTTAAATACATCATTGTTCCAACGCCATGTCTGCTCTCCTTTTAATTACACTTCACACATCCACACCTTCTTAGAAGCCATCCTAGTATATTTGCATTTAGATGCAGAATGACAACTTTCATGTTCCCTGTGTAAGGTATAATTAACGCCTTTTCTGACGGTGTTCTATTAACATCAGTGTACATGGGGTGAGGTTGAACGCCTGCCTTTCTTTAGAAACTTCATTTCTGCAGCATCGCAAGTGGAGACACTGCCTTTTGGTTTGTTCAGGTGCTTTGACTATGGCAACATAGTTCAGTGCTGTTATTGAAGATGACTAAGTGAAGATGATATAAACTGATGTAATTGTTACATTTTCCCCGTTTTTCTAAGTTGCTGCTGTGTGCAGCTGTTAAGCAAGGCTGGCCCTCGGCATGAGTTCCTGTTTTTTGTTAGGAGCATCTTTGTGCTAACATCCTCTGACTGTTTGTGTGCTGTATTCTGGCCTCTCAGGGGGGTTCACCACTTCAGGAGCGTTTGTGTTACATATTCATCATGGGGCTTTCTTGCCTGTTGCAATCAAAATCATCCTTCTCATAGTAGAGACTGAGGAACAGCTGACTCCGGTATGAGAGCTCTCATCGCTGCGGAGTGGAGAAGGAATAGGGTGCCCTGCTGCTTCAGGGGGCACTGCTATTGGAAGTGTTTTCGGCTGGAGAGTGCCTCACCTTTTTTTGCAAGTATCCAAGGCCTGTCTAGTGTGAAACTGCTAAAAATAGCTTTCATTTACAACTAAATAATAGGTAGATTTTCAGCGTTTCAGTGCATGAGGGAAAATCCAAGTCATAAACTTGTACCTTTTTTTGTCTTTTCTGAGAAGGCAGAGAAGAGATCATTACCATCAATTACTTGCACCTTTTCACAAATCCACAAATCTTCTTTTTCCTCTTTTAAGCCTTAACTGGTTTGAAACCATAGGCAGAGAAATACTGCACCAGATCCTGGGGTGTGTTTTAAGCACATAGCCATTTGTGGTTTTGGTGTTCTTAAACTCAGTTCTGTGAAGGGCTTGTTGTGTTTGAAGAACATCTGAGAGTTCTCAATTCCTGCCAAAGTCACTGGGCACTGCAGGAGCTCAACTCTTCTCAGGAAATGTTCAGTCTTACTCCTGGGAACTACTTGACAAAGAAAGGCCTATTGATGTTGAAAGGAAGCAAAAACCTTTTAACAGCTGAGTAATGAATATATTTTTAAACTTGGCAACAGCATTAGGAAACAAGTAAGAATTTGAACCTAAAGATTGCCCTGGAACAGGCAGAGTGAGAAGATGCTCAACAGTACATAGGTAGAACTGATTTTTTTCCTGGCAAAAGCTGACTTAGCTTCTACTTAAGGTAACTGGCAGTTCCGTGCTGCCTCTTACAACATCCCAGCCATTCTCCACTTCAATGTTTTGGTGTAACCTGGAGGGCTGTGTATTTAAAACACAGGAAGAGGTGTATTCAGCAGCACTTTTCCCTGTGGTTTGAAGGAAAGCTTGCAGCGTTACTGGCTTTTCTTGGAACGTTATTTTTGTTAAAAAATATTTCCAGGAGGTTTCTTAAAACCATCATGGTAGTATGGATGGGATGTGAGGCCTTGATCTCTGTTTCAGTGGTCTAACGCTGCAATTGTATAGTTCGTAAACAGGACTGAATAGACTTGATGAGTTGAAGGAACTAGAGGAAGCAAAAACTTGAAAAACAAATTCCAGCTCATTTCTCCTGTTTGAAGATAGGTGATTTTGGAAAGCTTGTACCAAAGCTAGTTAGTGGTGATGCAGAAAATAATTGACTATCTGTACCATCTGTTGCGCTTCTACCATATGTCTTCCTCTTATCATTTGTTTCGGTTCAAACTGTGTATGTTCTGTGAAATAGTGTTTGATGTGAAACAGAACTTAAAAATACCCAGTAAGTCACAACTTGATGATGTTTCCATTAAGGAGAGGAAGCAAAGGTTGGGAGGGAGCATTTTTGATGCGATTTAGTATTAATTTTACTTTACTTGTCCTTTCATCTGCTTGTCTTACAGTCACTGTCAGGCAAGCTGCTTAAGTGATAGAATGTGAGAGCTGAGCACATCTGTGATGCTCAGTAACCTTCTGTGCCATGCATTTATCCATGTTTCGTTTCAAGATGATGGGCTGATGAATGAAACTGTGTGTTTAATCTCTGTAGATGTGATCCTAGCTGTATAAATTGGTGGTGATTCTTCTGTGGATACTTTTAGAGCAGCAGAGCTGGGACACTAGAGCAAGGCTGTTACAGTGCATTCTTGTGATTTCTGTTGAACCTTTTTTGGGGTGATGTGTCTTGCCTTGAAATTAAACAAGAATGTGTCTCTCGTCTTGAGAAATGTTGATCAGCAGCTTCTCATGGTAAAAAAAGAGTCCATTTTAATAACAAAAGAGCATCAATAAATTTGTGATTTCCTGCAGTTGTACTAAAAGGAAATGTTCTCTTAATGTTTCGGAGGAAGAGGTTCTGTTTGTTCAGGAGGAAGTGAGCATCATTTGTGTGTTTGCTTTTTAGCCTTTCTCCACTCCCTTCCCTGCTGCTGGAATAATTCCTTTTGGGAGCCAGCAACAGAGCTTATTACAATTAAAACCAAAGCAGGTTTTTATTTTCATTTCATTTTCCCTTGGAGGACATACAGGACAGGAGGAAAGGCAGAATTTCTTCCTGCACCAGTCTATTTTTTGAAAATGTTGTCATGAGCTGGTTTGTCACATTAGCATTTGAAACTCTGTAGTAAGGATTGTCATGTCACTGAGAGTGGCTTCAGAGCACGTTGGTATTTTCATGGTTTCTGCTACAGACCGAAGGCTGGTGTTGTGGGTCAGGGTATATGCTTTGCTGAGCTTTCTAAACCTAATCTGTTACTGCTGAAGCCAGTGAACTACGTTTTCCAGCATGGGCTGCCTTGAGCCTAGGAGTATTTTGCTATTTCAGTGTATAGCAAAGCATTATTTAGGTTTTTTGGGCACTGGACAGGGTGGGATTTGTGCATGTATTTACTTCTTCTGGAGCATGTTTGAAGATGATCGGGACTGAACTAATGTTTCAGCGCAGACGTTCAGTCTCACCTGTCTGTTTGAACATAGGAGGTATTTGGATTTTCCTTGTGATGCATCAAGTGTAGCACAGCTGCACAGAATACAACACTACTTTTAACTCTCAAATTTTTGAAGTGTTTCCCTGCTGAAGGTGGACAAGGTGGGACCATGAAGTCTCCCATCTCCCAGGCTTCTGTATGCTTGACTTGTTGGTTCTGAGCCTGGAGGTCCAGTTTCCCAAAGCATTTCCACAAATCAGCAAGGAAGAGCTTGGTTTTGGTTTTGAGGTTTTTTGAGTTCATGTTCTAGGAGAATCTGAAAACCAAAGCTGCTAATCTGGAGAGGTTCCTGAAGAACGGGAGCTAGGGTTCATCCTGCAGCTTTGGTAACAGCAAGATTAGGGCTCTGTCCACGCATGCATGAGGGACAGCTTGTTGGAGCCTGGCAGGCAGCTTCGATGCGCAGGTTTCCTCTGACGGTGCCCGGCAGGACATGGAGACCTCCTCTTCTCTTGGCATGGGTCCACACGGGGCCTGAGCTGCCTGCAATTCTCTAGTGCTGTCTGCCTGGCTTCCTAACACCAAGTTTGGGGAAACTGTGTAGTGTTAGGAGTTACAGCATAGCCCAGGTTTTTGAAAGCTTTAAAGAGTATATTGACAAATAGCCTAAATGGCCAGATTAATGATAGACGGAAACTGGCTCCACAGATACTTGGACTAGGTTAACTACAGGCTTATATTTAAAAAGTGGACATTTGGTAGGCAGCAGATGCTTCTGCTCTGAATTAGGAATGCCATCTAGTGCAATACAATTTACCTGTTTTTAAATAAAAGCTTCTCAGTATGAGATGAGGCAGCATGCATGAAAACTTGCATGGAAACTACATGATAAAATATACAAAATAAAATTACGTTTAGCTGTTGTCTTCAGGTAGTTTAAGGGCTTGTCTGTAACTTAAGAGAAGGGAGGACTGATCCTCTCAACTGCATGACCAAATAAGTAGCTACTCAGTGTTTATTCCCTTATTCTTCTGCTTTTAAAACTGTGCCTCCTTCTGTGCACTGTATTTGGAGGAAAACTTGAAACAACAGTTAGTTCAGAAAGGGAGGCAGAGGGTGGGTGGAGAACTTGAACAACAAAACAGAGTGGAACGACCCCTCACCTGCCTGGCCAGGTAGTCAGCTGTGCATGGCCAGCAGCCTGGGCCAGTACAAAGACAGCAGAAAGAGGTCCTCAGCGGTAACAATGCGCGACTGACCTCGCTGAACAGTGCCCCTTAGTCCTGTACCTGTGAGAGCACCCGTGTCTGACGGGCTGTCCTGGAGCAGGCACGTTCACCTTCATTTAAACCTGCAGGAAATGGCATTATGGCAGAAAGGTAGTGTCCCTTCCCTTCCCCACCATCCCTCCTCTCTTTCTCTGCACATACTCTTTAAAAAGAATTTATTGCTGGGAAGAGAGCTCGGGGTCAAGGAAGGTTCAGGGAAAGAAAAGACCTTTAGCGGTATTACAGCTGCTGGTTTTGCAGCAAGCAGCATGTAAGATGTTTTACATTCAATGTTGGGATACATATGGGAAAGATAGCTACTTCTTATCATAAATATTGTTGCAAGAGACACAAGTTACAGTTGTTTAGGGTTTTCCTTTTGTTCGAATGTAATCAGAACCTCTGAACAAAACAGCTTGGTTGCTCTGAATTTGAATGCTTGCCAGCCTAGAAATAGAAGGATATCCGTAATCCACATGGACGTAACACAGTGTTTTAGTAGAAAACAATTTTCAGGGTCATAATATGTGGCTTGGGGTCTTTGGTTTTGTTTGTTTTGTTATTGCTGCTGTTAGTTTTAAAACTATTTGTAAGCTATGGACTTCTCTTGCTCCAAGTTGAGATATAGTGAGGTGTTTGCAGCAAGGCATAATGTTAAATATTACGTGCTGACAGCAGATTTTATTGTAGGAGAGCAAGGAACAATAGCCCACGAGGTTTTCTCCCATCCTTCCAACATGTCAAACTGATGTTCTGCTTGCCTCCTTTCCAGTAAGTTTTTGCTTGTGCATGTATGTGCACATACATGTTCTGTTTTGTGTTAATAATTAAGACTTGATGTTCTATTTTGTCATAAAAAGGATGAAATATATGAGTAGTAGTATTGTGCAAATGCCTTGGTTTATGATGAACATTTATGAGCTCAGTTAAACTTTTAATATTAGAGGGCTGGTTGTTTGGGGGTATGTGGTTTTGGGGCGGGTTTTTTCTCCTGAAAGGTGCAAAAACTGAACCTTGTGAGCTGACGTATAGTGTCCAAATGATGACTTCCCTTCATTTTGCCAGAGGTTTGCTCATGTGTGCCCAAGGTCAGGCCTGTTTTGCATGACTGAAGAATTGCCCAACACAAAGTCCCTTGAAACCAGTAAATTTTTTTTGCCTGTTTCAGTGGGCTTTGGCTCACTCTTTTACTCTGCAAGTTGAAAAAAACCAAACCTCTCGGTCAAAATTTCCACTTGTTTGTTTTACAGCAGAGTCTCACTGTGGAGTGATTCAACCTCTCAGTGCTCTTCCAGCCAGGGAGATAAACACGTGGTTGTGCTGATACTTGTGGATCATCACTAATGTTTTTCAATCTTGGTTTATTTCTGATAGTGGTGTGCTGTTTTGCAGTTTCCTGCAAGAATAGTAATCCAAATAGTTCATGGGTCCTGCCCTTTTTTACCCAGAAACCATAAACCCCCCCCATTAATACCAAGTCATGTTCTGTGTAGGTTTATTACACAGAGAAGGAACACGGGTGAACATATGGATCCCCACTGGCTCCCCACGTCAGCCGTCTGGTGTGTGGAAATGATACCCAGCTTGTTAACGGGATCTATCGAAAGTGTTTCATGTATTTTATGTTTGTTTAAGAAAGTTATCTACGTTATCTCCTTGCTAATAAAGCTTACGTGAATAACCTAATCAGGGGAGCAAGGTTTAGATTACTGTTGAAGGCAGACAAGCAGGGGCTTAGTGAAGTTACTACAAAATAGGATGCTTGACTATACTAGAGTGCAGAGGCTTTTTTTCAGAGTCCTCAGTGCTTTATAGAAATGGCCACTACTACAGTAGTGCACCATGAAAGATCGAACACTATTGCATGTGCCTTCCTAAATAATAATGCAGATTATAAAGTGATGTGGTATGCTCTAGGAGTGATGGTAGAGTTTTTGAAAGGTAACTGAGGCTGGAGAGGTTGGGAATGGGTCTGTTAGAACAGGAGTTAATCTTTCAGTCTTGACTGTGTTCCCCAAGAGACTTCTGTTCAACCTCATGGATTTAATGTCTTTGCCTCTTTCAGAGGGGACAATTTCTTACCTGGGAAGAAAAAATGTGATTGGCTGATTTTAAAAGAATCTGTTTTAAAAAGAGATGGATTGGCTGTGGCTCTTGTCCTTATGTATTGTGTAGAGGAATGTTTTAAACCACTTTCATGTCTTATCATCTTGGGCTTCAAGGAGAGAGCTATGCCAGCTCATCAGCTTGTCTCTGGGAGGCCTGGATGTGGAGTGTGCTGCAACTATCCACAAAGTGCAGAAAATGATTTTCCCCAAATCTGTTTTGGGGAAGGCTAGCATGGTATCTGTGTGTGCTGTGTACTCCAGCCAACACCATGAGTAATTTAATAAGTACTACAGAGAAAACAAATAAAACAAAGTATGTATATTTAATGTTGCAGTTGTGTTCAAAAGTATTCATAGAATTGCTTAGGTTGGAAAAGATCTTTAAGATCATCAAGTTGAACCATTAACCTAGCTCTAACAAGTCCACTGCTAAACCATATTCCTGAGCGTTATATCTACACAACTTTTAAACATGTCCAGGGTTGATGATTCAACCACTTCCTTGGGTAGCCTGTTCCACTACTTCACAACCCTTTCAGTGAAGAAATTTTTTCTAATATCCAACCTAAACCTCCCCTGGCACAACTTGAGGCTATTTCCTCTTGTTCTATCCCTTGTTACTTGTGAGAAGAGATTGGCACCCACCTTGCTACAGCGTTCTTTCAGGTAGTTTTAGAGAGTGATAAGCTCTCCCTTCAGCCTCCTTTTCTTCAGACTAAAGAGCCCCAGTTCCCTCAGCCGCTTCTTATAAGACTTGTGCTCTAGGTCCTTCACCAGCTTCATTGCCCTTATCTGGATCTGCTCCAGCACCTCCGTGTCTTTCTTGTATTGAGGTGCCCAAAAAAGAGCACTGTACTCAAGGTGTGGCCTCGCCAGGGTGCTGAGTACAGAGGAACGATCACTTCCCTAGTCCTGCTGGCCACACTGTTTCTGATACAAGCCAGGATGTTGTTGGCCACCTTGGCCACATGGGCACACTGCTGGCTCATATTTAGCAGGTTGTCAATCGGTAACTCCAGGTCCCTTTCTGCTGGGCAGCTTTCTAGCCACTCTTCCTCAAGCCTGTAGTGGTACATGGGGGTTCTGTGATGCAAGTGCAGGACCCAGCACTTGACCTTGTTGAACCACATCCCATAGGCCTCAGCCCATCAATCCGGCCTGTCCAGGTCACTCTGTAGCATCTCCTTACCATCAAGCAGATCAGCACTCCCACCCAACTTGGTGTCATCCGCAGACTTACTGAGGGTGTGCTCTATCTCCTCATCAAGATCATTGATTAAACAGGAGTGGCCTCAATACTGAACCCTGGGGAACAACACTTGTAACTAGCCACCAGGTAGGTGTAACTCCATTTGCTATTTGGGCCTGGCTGTCCAGCTGCTGTGTGATCCAGCAGAGTGTACAACCATCCAGGCTTAGGGCAGCCAGTTTTTTTCATGAGAATGCTGTGGGAAACTGTTGAAGGCCTTACTGAAGCCCAGGTAGACAACATCCACAGCCCTTCCCTCATCCACTAAGTGGATCACCTTGCCATGGAAGGAGATCTGGTTCATCAAGTAGGACCTGCCTTTCATGAGCCCATGCTGACGGGGTCTGATAGCCTGTTTGTCTTGTGTATGGTGCATAATGGCACTCAAGATAGTTTGCTCCATAACCTTGTCTGGCACTGATGTCAGACTGACAGGTCTGTAGTTCCCTGGATCCTCCTCCTGGCCCTTCTTGTAGATGGGCGTCACATTTGCTA
>JAVSBS010024016.1:38300-53037 GCA_033124195.1 Coracias cyanogaster | reverse complement strand
ATCATAGAATGTGAGGGGTTGGAAGGGACCTCTGGAGATCGTCAAGTCCAACCCCCCTGCCAAGCAGGACCATAGAATCTAGGGCAGGTGACACAGGAACGCATCCAGACGGGTCTTGAAAGTCTCCAGAGAAGGAGCCTCCACAACCTCTCTGGGGATCCTGTTCCGGTTCACAATATATGGCTAATTATCCACTCATCAGCCTTCTCCTTATAAGCACCTCTTAACAACCACAATGGAGTTTGGCATTAGGATTTGTATTGTGGTATAAAATGCCTAGATCTGGGATGGCACTCGCTCTGAAAGACAACATGAATCATTTGCTTAGAAGAAACTGAACTTTGATCCCACCACTATCCTCGTTTAGCATAGTGGTTGGCACCTTGGAAGACATTCAGGGTGTTCAACTGCATCTCTGTAAGAGGGTGAATTGTATATGTTTCTAGGAGGATTGGGAGTTTACTTGTTAAAAACCACGTGACAAAACCACTTATTTTTATAGTTTCTTCAGACGTGTATATATAATATATATTTAATAGTTGGGCTTGTTGTAATAACACTTAGTCTACAACTCTTTTTTTTTTTTTAATAAGAAAAATTAAAAAAAGAAAATCTCAACTTCACTATAAGGGCTGAAACTGAGTTACATAATTTCCAGTAAACATCCTAATAAATTATGTGTGAATATCCAAGGCTGTGCTTGTCCCTGGCCTTTCTGGTAACCCTTAGGCGTTGTAGTAAGCCTGAGCTGAAATGAAGTGCAGCCAGAGAAAGGTGCAACAGGATTCTTTGCTGATTGTTTTAATACTAAGCGCCCAAAGATGTATCGTCTTACCTGAGTCTTCTCCATGGCCCTTTTTGGCTCTCAGAAGAGAAAGCAGTTGGTACCTTTTATGTTCTTAGATTAATTTTATTTCCTTTTCCCCTCATTTGCTGTGCTTGCAGCTGTATTGCAGGTACATCCAGAGGCACTGACCTTGATAACTGTTCCTTGGGGTGGTTTCATGGACACAAGCAGTTTGGGGACTTGACAGAGCGCTGCTGGCTATGGGGTCAGGATTGCATACAGCTTTTGTATTTTTAAATGCATAAACAGATTTGGGCTGCTTTTGTTTTCTCTCTTGATGTGCATGCATTATCTTGGGAGAATTCAAAATCAATCCCAGCGGGCAGGGTAGAATCGTACAGCAGTGCTGTGTTTTGGTTTGTGGGGTTTTTTTCCTAAACCAAGCTGTAGCGTGCAAGTGTAGTTATGTAAACAGAAAAAGCTACTTTTTGTACTGGATTTAATAGATGGGTCCCACTGGATGTGAAAGGCTTATTTTCCCTTGTGTGCCTGTCCTTTGGAAGAAGCCACACGTTTTAAATCCAGGCTGGAAATAAACCAGCAATAAAATGCCAAAGCAGCTCTAATAGCTCACACGAAACATCCTCCACCAACCTGCTTGTAGATTTTTGAAACTCTCTGCACCATTTCTTGCATGAGTGGAAAGTGCCGAAGGGGCAGATGTTGCCAATTTGAACCGTACTGGGGGAAGGCAAATATTGCTAAGCAACCGTGTGCTTGAGAGAGCGTTTTTCAGAGAGGAGCCAAGGGAGTTATGCCTGGGAGTGCTCACAGCTTCTCATGGCTCGGTGCGAGGGAAGAGATTAGAAGTTCTTTCCTGTCAGGGCTGACGCCGCCAGCACAAAAGACACCATAACCTATTGACACTGATTAGGGCTGACAAGGGAGTGTATGAAAACAGAAAATCTCCCCTGCCATGTAGGAAGGCAGTAAGACATGCTCACGGAGGTAAGTGCACCCCACAGCCTGGCTCAGCAGTAAGCCGCCTCTGCCAGGGCGATGTCAAGGGTGGGCTTCAGCGGGAGGAGGTGACATCCAGGCAGGTGGCTGAGCCCCATGAAGTCTGGGGGGCCCTGCCTGGGTTTGGCATTTACATCTGGCTGGGATCAGGTTGCTGAAGGATGGGTTGGCAGAGAGAGGGGGCTGTTTTCTGTGAGTCTTGTAATTTCAGGCTGCTTCGTGTAAATAAACTTCTCTAGTTACCAAAGGAAGAAAGAGCTTATAAACAAGGCAAGGATTAAAACACCTGCCTATAGTTGTGCTCCTCCCCAGCCAAGCAGCACTTCTTAGCTACATGCCAGGCTGAAGGTCATTCTTCAGGTGGTCCTGAATGCTACTGGAGATGTTTCCTCAGAGCGTCAATTTGCCTGTTCCAAGCCTCTGAATTATTTTGGCAAAATACCTCTGGTGTCTTGTTCAAGGGCTGTATTTCAGGAATTAAAACACAAATTCATCTTCCTACATTGGGCATCCCATTAATACTTTATTAATGCTACTTTGAGCACCTTCTAGTCTTTGATCTGATTCTTTGCGTTGTTTGAGTGAAGGAAAATGGTTAGCACACTCTGTGTGTTTTATTTCTTACTTCATGGGATTTTTACTGGGTACCAGTGAAGCACAGTGCAAGTGGTATTTTGCAGCCTAAGGATGCTCCATAGGCATCATCTGCATCAGCACACTCAAGTCTGGTGGTACTGCTCTTGCTTCTTGGGCTCTGTTGTGACTGTAGTGCTCTTGCAGCAGAAAGCTGCTACGCCGAAGTATTGGTCAGCTCTCTTGTTTTCAGTGAGCATGAGTATTAAGGGTAGATAAGTTTTCCTCCTGTTCTGACCATGAGAACTTGAGAGGGCAGCTGACGTAGTCCTGTATTGCAGAAGTGATTCCTGATGTTACCTGTTAGGCCAGAGCTCACCAAAGAAGACAGCAATATTGACTAGAGCATCTCTCTAGTATCCTTGGCAGGGATGGGCTTGGAGTGGAGGTCCAGCTCTCTGTGAGCAGGCCTGTGTATAGGGACCTGGCCAGCACCGGTGGCTTCTGAAGCCAATGGCTTATGCAAAACCAATGATACACTGATCCTTAATTTCAACATCTCTGACTGATATGCTTGACTATACCAAGGCTTGACTATACCAATACGTTAATTTTTGAAATGGCGTTCAGAAAGTCGTGGTATTCTTGCCCCGGCATGCCATTCAGCATAGTCTGTTTACTATCAGTTATACTTCTCTCACTTGTTTCCGTGTGGTTATTCTGTGCTTCACATTTTCAGGTCTCATCTTTTATTTTCACTGGTGTCTAACGTTGTTGCTGTTGGAATTATCTTCACTATTCCCTTTCTGCCCAAGCTTTAGCTGCAAATTTTTGTCATCATAATGATGAATGTTTATTACTTAGACAAAAAGTTAGTGCTTAATTATGTTAAGCAGCAGAATGTTTTAATTCACATTTGGAAAAGGTGATATCCCTACCTTTTTGATTGTCTGCTTTTCAGCAGACTAATTTATCTTTTTAAACTGCTAACAGTATTACATTTTCTTGCCAAATTGTTCAATTGGTCAAATGGTTCATGCATGTCATTAGATATTGAGGTGCTCTTTTTGCGTGCGGTCAGGTGTAGCAAATAGTGCAAGACGTGACATGATCTTGGCAGTCCATCCTGCTTGGAGCAAAAGGTCTGGGTGCATTTCCCAGAGAGGCTCTGCCATCAGCCCAGCTGCCTTTGCAGATACCCATCCACATGGAAAACAAACCGCAGCTGCCCATGGACATGACTTAGCATTTGGTTCAGACCCGGCAAGGGCTTGATGCTGAAAAGTGTCCTCTGCCCTCTCCCTTCCCTGCAGCTACTTTCATCTAATAAAAGGCATTACTGCTTTCTATGAGTCCTGCTTCTTCAGGATACTGAATTTAATCCCTTTGGCCTTTCTGCTTATTCTTAAGATGGAGGTTTTCACGAATCAAAGGGGGAAAGAACAAGTGTGATGTTTGCCTTGGCTGCTAAGGGAATGGAGCTCAATAGTACTGGGCTCATGGACTTAACTGGTTAGTCATCTTCGATATTAGTGAAAAAAAAAAACTTCATGTAAACTCCCGTTATTTACAGAACCTCCAGTTTGGGTGACTTACCCAGATGTGCATTTTCCTTTCAAGATAAATAGTAACTGTTGCTGTTCAATACATTGCCACAAGATTATGCTACAGTCAGAAATATTATCTTGGGTGGCTTATTAAGCTTCGTAAAGTCAAAAGAAAAACGTGTCCATTAAAAGAAAAAACAAACTTAGTTTTCAGATCTCTTTTCCTCTTTCACTGCTTGAATTTAGAAAGAATAGCAACAATATAGCAATATTGTTCACTTTTCTTGAGAGATGTTGAGAAAATTACATTCCTGTATTAGCAGAATTTTGCGATAACTTACTCTTCTTGAATCAGAGTCTAAATTCAAATATTGATTTTAATGCATGATTGAATTCAACAAACAAAGCACCTTTAAAGGGAGAAATTCCTAAAGGTTAGAGATGAAACCCACAGAAATACAGAAAATTTTGAGTGACCACTTTGCCATAATTTTTAAGGCTAACTGCTGTATGGATTTACAAGTATTTTTCTGTGTCTCTAGAATGAAAACACTGTCAGGGTGACTGCACAATTTAAGTCTATTGTAAAATAAACAATGTGTGGAATGATTCCTCGTTAACACTGCTATGTATTTCTTTAAAAGCTTTTACTTATTTTTAACATGGCAGAAGAACACTTTTTAAAAAAATATGCCATATGCATGTTGCATTTTTTAACAGTACTGACTTACGAAGAATGCTATAGATTTTGGAAGACAGATGGTGAATTCGTGTAACAGACAGTCATGTCAGGTATGGATCCTGACAACCTATTCCTCCTGATACAAAGAGTATTTTGGTTTCTTTCATCAGCCTGTCAGCTCATTGCTGTTCAGACTTAAGTTGTAACTCAGACTTGGTTGGATGCCATCTGTTTGCTAAAGGTGAAAGGTGCAGTATTTTCAGCCAGAATGTTTTCACTTGAAGCAAGCGTTTTACTAAAGGCGCTCTTGGCTGTCACGTTGCTTGTCTATTTGCAGTTTTGCTGTGTTAATCCTTGGCTGGATGTGCTGAAAGAATACCAACTGCACTTTACCGCTGCAGAAGACAGGCCAGCTTCCCTTGCCTCCTTGCTTTGCTGTATTGCAGAGCAGGGTCAGCTCTGTTGCTCACTCTCTCGCTGCTAATACAGCGTTCATGCTACCGCAATAACACTACATGTTTCCATAATGAAAGCAAGAAGAGAAGCAGTGTGGTATTTATTTTTCTGTTTGCCATGGTAGCAGTAACCCCTTGGGTATGTCTTACCCTTTCCTCAGACATTTCCTCAGAGTCCTGTAGCCCACAGCTTTCTGTGGTGCTCGTGCAGGGAAGCGCTTGTTGTCCAGGATGTTGTTTGGAGTTTCCATGTAAAACTGTCCCAATAAAGAGACTTTGCCTGACAGGACATAACGAACAAATTGCCGTACACAAAAAGTACTGAGCACAATCCATCGTATGACTACAAATTATTAACCTGGTTGCTCACGTCACTGAAGTATTTCAAATGTTTTTGAGTATTTTGCCACTGGTTCATGGGAACTTTTCACACAAATATTGTCATCATACGAGCAATTATGTATGAAGGAAAGTATAGGCAGTGAAACAGTAATACAAAAAATCTGTAGATTTGCTGTCCCCAAAAACTGCTTCAGGGAAAGATGCAAAAAGCTTTTCCTTAGACAGAGGGTGGCTGGTGTCTTCGTGATTCTTGTAATCATCTCCCCTTGGTTGGTTTTTAATTATAAGTCATTCAGACAGTATGTTAAATAAGCAAAAAGCTGCTTTTCCCCTCCAGATTAGACAGACAAGGAAAAACAGTCCGCTGACCCTCTCCTGTCCTCTCAGCACCACTTTGTTTTCTGACAGCTGTGTCAGCCTGGGAGGCTGGTGGCCCATAACCTTCCTAATACACCTGACTTAGAGGGATCCCTTCTCAAATGCCAGCCTCGTATGTAAGCTCAGCACCTCCTCTTTCACTTACCTGCAGATAAAAATGGTGTGACAGCCCCGCAGCGTATAATCCTGGCTGTAGAGAACTTCTGGGACTTGGGAAACACTGTCTGCAGTCTTTAATGGCGAGTTTAGGGGATGATAAAAATGTCTTTTAAGGAAGCTTACATTTAGGATCATTATTGAGGCAAGTATCTTCTACACAGGGATTTTAAATATTAATTGCAGACTGGTTGTTCTAGGCACAGCGTGAGCAAAGGAGGTCCTAGAAAGCTGGCAAACAAGCTGAGCATGCTGTGGGCTTTACACTGAGTGCACCAAGCTGTTTGCTGTGGGGAGAAGGAAAGTGTCTGTATACATGTTCAGTTGAGTAATAACAATCATCTCCTAGGAGCAGGTCTTGTCAGCCTTGGACACAGCTTTTACAGCTGAAAGTTTAAGTTAAGCTACTTCAACGTATAGTTTTATATACTGGAAAGAGCGAACAGGACCTGATGTGGCTTCCAGTCTTCTATGGCGAGAAGGGGAGCTTTCCAAGAGACTTATCCAATACTCATCTCAGGGAGGATAGCTTCCTTCTGTGTATACCTGACTTAGCAAAGTGCCTTATTACTATTATTATTGTCTCAGCCCCAAAACATCAAATCGAGAAATATTCTGTTTTTCTTTAGGTCAGTTGCAAAACAATGGTGAAAGTTGCCTTTACAAACAAAAAGATATCCTGCTATTTCTTTTTTTTTTTCTACAGGTTAAGTTCCTTGGCTTGGAAGCATTTAAAAATATTTCTTAAATTTCCATTAAGGTGCTCTTTCTCTCAATTAAGAGTTTTGCTTTCTTAAGGAGAGAGATAAAGCTGTCCTCTCAACACACGTGTTTTCTTCTTTCCTCCCTTTAGGAATACTATCCTTGGACCCACTAACAAGCCCCTCTTTTTTTCACTGCTCTCCCGCTTGCCTTCTCTGTTGATGAACCAGTCAATGCTGGTGGCTGATGCCTTCCAGCTCCCCTCCAAATTGTGTGGTCTGTCCCAAGCAGCAGCACAGAGCTGGGACTAGTGATGCTGCTCTAGGCTCCAGTCTGCTTCTTCACTTCCTTTTGTTTTCCAAAATTCGATTTGCAGTGGTGGCAATGCAGGGAGGTGCCATGGGGTATATCTCTTCAAAACAGACAAAACAAAAGGTCTCGGTTCAGAAAAGCAGTCCTGTTAAGTATTAAAACAGTGCAAAAGCCAGCATCTCTGAATCTTATTTACTGAGTCGTTAAGGGGAAGTGCACCAAGTGTCACCACTGCCATCATAAATCTAACTCAGTTCATTTTCCAAGGGAAGGTGGTGTTTAGAAAGGGAAAAAACTTCTGAGAGACAGCAGCAGTTAATGATCTGAGGTGATCCCCAGAACGACAGGGCACCCCTCACCGCTAAAAACCCCAGTTTCCTTAATGGTCTTAACAAATGTAGTTACTGTTCTCTTAACCTTCTCATTGAACTCCAATGAAAATCAGGATTTACCGTCAAGTAATATCTCAAAGTCACACTAAGCAGTTTGGAAATGAACTAGCTGTATTAAAATTGCTGATTATACTACTCTTTCCATGGAAGAGAAACCATACTAGTGCCAAAGTACGGTTGGGTCAGAAGTCAGCCTGCTTGGAGGCGGTAGTTCCTATGTGATTCAAAGTTACTTCCAGTGTGAATACCCAGGGTTTGGTGATGCTGGCACTGAGCATCCGTAAGATACACAGGGGCAGACAAGAACGGGATGGGAAAAAGTGGAAGTTTGAGAAGCGTGTACAGGTTTTTTTTGTTTAAAGCAGTTGATTTGAGAATCAAAATGCATCCTTTGTACTCATATCGTTAACAAGTATCTTAATGTACAGTTTGCTTTTTTTTCCTTAAAAAAGAGCTATGCTCAGCTTCAATCTAATTGAATAGAATTGATTTGTAAACTGCTGTTTGCTTTTAAGAGCCTAATTCCTGCTGACTTCCAGCAAAACGTGGACCCTTAAATGGTTAAACCACTTTAGGAAGTGAAGCTAGAGCTTCTGAGAAACTTGAACCCTTTGAAATATATACCCCATCATTTGAATTTCCTAACTTGTGCTGCATATTTATCTAATTATGGCACTTTGTGGTTTTCAAATAGTTTTGCCATGGTTGATGTATCACACATATATATGTATTAGCCTTGATACACTTCTGCTACTAATTATTATGTATTAAATTTTGCAGATAATATCGATGCACCCTAATGCATGATTTCATGCTGTTTTACTTCAGAAAAGTGTTAAAAATAATTATCTTTCAACCAGGTCTGTCTGAGCTGTCTTCCCCTCCAGCCCACAGAATAATAAAACTGTGATTTCTCCGACTGCCCTGCTCCTTTTTTGTGACTTTTTTATATTAGCAAAAGAATAATATGTAAATTTAGTTACGTCAGCAGAATACAGATTTATTTATTCATCTGACGTATTATCAACAAAATTCTCCTGTGGTATGAGTTTCATTTAGTTCTACTACTTGTACAGCTTTATCTGTACCAGCTGCAGAGACCATCTTTTTTTCTGGAGTAGGCTAGGAGTCAGGCTGTTCAAAATACTGTAAAAAATATAGCGTGGGTTGTAATAAAGTGGTATTGGAAATGAGAAAATACCTGGAATTGTCCTGCTGCTCTTACTCAAATGCTTTTCATACCTTCAACACTTACACTGCATGGCACCTTGTATTTGTTTTGAAAGGAATAAAAGGACACAGACTCGGCCTGTTACGGACACAATACTTAGAGATTCATGTTAAGCAGTATTAAAATTATTTACTGGAGAAACTTTATGGCGACAGTAGGCAAGAAAGATTTGCAGGATCAAGGGGTCAAAACTGGATTACAGAGGAACTATACAGATGCTAGTTACAATAGGGAAGCTCTGCTTTTGTGTGGAGGTTCTTTATGTGGAGCATTTACTGGTGAATAATCAGCCTTGGCTGGAGTTCTGGTCTACATGACTATGCAGGTGATGCTGAACGTAATTTTCATGTTCAGTTTGTTTGACTTTCAATTATATTATGATGATGGAGAACAAGAGATGCACGAATTGCTTTCAGCAACTGAAGATTTTTAAAGAATCCTTTAAAACATATCAATAGTCTGTGCCCCCAGAACACAAAACCCTTTGCTCCTTCAGACAAAGGAAGACAAAATAGCGATTGTTTTTTTCTTATGCTCTTTGAACACAAGAAGGAGGCCCATGCATTTATTTTTAGATTGAGCAAAATAATCCATCTCAGAGTTAGAAAAGCGTGTAAAATCTTTAAAGAATGTTTTATTTCCTCCAGGCGCCCACGCAGGAGCAGGACAGTACAACCATTGTTTATTGAGCATTTTGATGTAAAACGCTTAAATTGCCAGGATCATTCAGTGTCAGCTGAAGAAAGCAAGAGTAGAAGTTCATGGAAATGGTTTGATGTGTTTTCAAACCTGCAAAGACGGTGGTGACGGGCAGGAGCTGCTGTCTTCTCTTGTGAGCTGGGCTGCTGGGTTGACATTGAGGCAGGAGCAGGAGAGTGTCTGGTGGTGTAGCATTGTTTCAGCGGAATAACTTCAGTGTTGCCTTGGAAAGGAGAGGAGTGTACTCAAATGGGTTAAGTGCACTTGGGAAACCGTCCACAGGGGACTTGGCTATGTGCGAAGCGCTGGTTAAATGCTAGCGCCCACAGAGGGCCTGAAATAGCACACAGATAAATTATTTTAGAAGGCTCCCGTGAACTTTTGAGACTGGTGCGTTGGGTTTGTAGTCTACGGTGAAGTCTTGTGTGTCAAAAGCAAGCAGCATAAACGCAAGTGTGAAAACATAAGCATTTATAAAGTAACTTTAAAGATTCTGTCTTGCTGGATGTGGCAGCATTTCAATACATCTCAGTGGTGCCTCAGTGTTGTTTTAGCGTGCAGAAAGCGAAAAGTACAGCGTGATTTTTGTTTTTCGTAAAATATAGATGTGAAACAATGCTGTAAATAATGGCAATCAGATCTACTTTAGCTTTGCTTTGATTTGCTGGAATTATCCCAGTCTTGCTCCATTACGTTCAAGAACTAAGTCAGTGAGAGGGGAGATGTAGGATGTGTTGCTTTTTGTTCCTCATCCTTTATTGCTAAACCCACCCAGCTGGCTACCTGAATCTAGAACAGAACTCGAACAAGTGCATCCTCAAACAAGTATTTTTCAGAGCTGCTGTGGCGTGCAGCGCCTTGTTAGTACTGTGCTAGAACCAAGTTTTTTCTCTTTCCACAAAGATAACCAAGTAACAAGTTTTTTATAAAATTGTTTTTTCTCTTACAGTTTTCTTGGTGTTTCATTTCTTATTTTTGTCTCTGTTCTACTTTCTTGTGTCTTTTTTTTGTTGTGGTTGTCAAGTTTTTGTTGAAATGAGGTGAGCTTTCTTCTTCTGTGCTAAAATGATGCATCTTGCCAATAATTTTTAACCTCCTGTGAAAATTAATCATAGTCTTCGGCAACCTGCTGAGAAAATTGCCTTCCTTTCTCATGGGTTTGTTGTTCTCTGACAGCGGCTTCCTGAATTTGCTACAACAGCTCAAACTGCTGTTACAGGGCTCTCCTGCCAAGTTGTATCTGCACATTGTTTTACATTAGTAATGAAACTTCAGGCAGTATTCCATGTAACAAAATAGCCTTTAAAATCTGTAGCTATAATTTATTAAGCTGGTCATTAAGGACATATTTGAGATTTTAAACAGATGCTACCAACGAACATTTCACAAGTAGGTAATAAAAGTCTCAATACAAAAATAGCAACAAGGAAAACCTAAATGTGTGCAAGTATTCCCACACCGAAGTCAAGGAAGGGAGGGTCTCAACCTTAAAACACAGCTTATTTCAAAGTCTTTGGATACTTTATCAGATTTGTTATTGACAATCCAAAGTTCACAGGCAACAGTGCAAAGACTTACTCTTCTTGGTTTTAGCTGAAATTCCATATTTTTCCTTTAAAAAATAACACTTTTTTGTATGAACTGTACAAAAGAAACAAACACACCCTCCCCACTCTCTACAATTTGTGAACTTAAAAGAAATCAGAAGAAAATCTTACATTAACTACCTGCCCGCACCTCTCTTATTTGATGCAGTTTTGTTGCTTTCATTTGCTCTTCACCAGTGTTGCTGTTTCCCCTGTGTAGTCAGTTCTCCTGTGGGTTTGTAGTGGTCTTTTTTTTTTTCACTGCAGCAGCTGTGGTAGCGATGTTTTCCCTTTGCGTATTCTTGCAAAAACACACGGTTACAAATGCAGGTGACATGTCTGAATCATTGTGACTTTTGCGTATGCATGTTTTGGGTTAACCACATGCCCTTTGAACAGGCTTCTCCTGCTGCTCCCAAGTCCCTGCAGTGTCGCAGATGGTACAGGAATGCAGCAGAGGAACTTCTTGGCTCTCCTGAGTGCTAGCTGCGCCTTCCCTGCAGACCCCTTCTCTGCCCCGCTCGCTCTGCAGCCGGGATGCTGGTTCCTGAAGCCCTGCAGAGCGCCTGCGGCTTGTTCTGTACTGTTCTCCTCGCTGTGGGCTCTGCAGCCCTGCAGTGCTGTGAAGAGGAGCCAGCTGGCAGAAATCTCTGCTCCTCATGTGTGGGCTCTTTACTGATCTCCATCCTCCACCAGTGATGTGTGCGCGCGAGATTTGCTTTTGACTTCAGGTTGCTCTTCCAAGCTGAGGAACCCACCTGCAGGCAGGGAAAGTTGGCTGGTGGCAGACAATAGCTGTTTGGTTTCTCCCTCGGTAGTTGAAATCAGGTTCACCTAAGTGGTTAGTGGTGCTAGATCTGAGGAAGCTGCGTTATATTGGAAGGGGTGGATGCTGAGAAACCCTGTGGGTTGGAAATGATAATGTGGTTTTATGCACCAGAGAGCTGCTGAGGTTAATAAGTTTCACCAGCATGTCCTGCACTTCAAGTCATAGCTTTCTTTTCCAAGTTGTTTAGCTACAAGCAGTTAGCCCCCATGGCCCCGATCCTTAGTTCAGAGAACTGAGGCAAAACCAGTGCCATGAACTAGGTTAGTTCATGCAAGAAAATGGAGCGTCATGACAAAATCTTACCTATTTGTGCGCTTTCTAGGGAAAAGGAACTTTGCATACATTAATGGCATGGGAGATTTTCTGTGTCCTTTTGACTATCTAAAATTCCGAGTTCATGAAATTCTTAAAATTATTATTTTCAAGTTATGCAAGTATCAGGTGCAACGTAAGAGGTATTTCAGATTTGTAAAATGCAAAGAATTGTAGCACCGTTTCCACTGCACGGGAGTGCTGGGCTGATTTTTTGCCTCAAGGCTACTGTTTTGGGTGGGATTACTTTATAGCACTTCCTTTTGTATCTTCTGTCTGAGATTCATTTACTGCAAGGTTCATGCTTAATGCTGGCTGAGATCGTACAGGATGAATCGAAATGTAAAGCTCACAGGCTAATAATGTTTTAGAGTTGTGATCTAATTAGTCTTGGTTTGTATTCCTGTTCCCCCCACCACCGCTTTTTTATATCTTTTTTTTTTTTTGCATATCTTAACAATTGTTATTCCTGGTAAGAAAATGTTGAATTGAGTGGGTACTATTTGGAGGATTGTTAAAGAACTTGCCTGTCTGCAAAATAAAACTTAGGCTGGTTGAGTTGTAAAAGCTTCTTGTCTGCCCCTCTAAGAAAGGGTTCCCCATGTGTCAGACACTTTTGGGAATCAGTAAGTGTGTGGTGGAAAGCCGTCTGTTGAACAAGTGCTCTGTGTCTGCAGCAAAATACAAACATTTAAAAAACATGCTTAATTACCACCCATGCTGCTAGTTTGCATGGGCTGATGCCTGTCTGACTAGAAATTATTTTAATCACACGTGTATTCACACAGTTTTCATATATGTTCCAATAAATGCTCTCCTGAATAGGTAACTTGGAATTGTTGCTTTAGCTTTCCCTGAAAACAGCTTTGTCACCACATCCTCTAAAAAAAGGTGGATGAAGTCAGATCATTGCACTGGGTTTTGTATCAGATATATTTTAATCTGTTTTGTGCTACAGAACATTTGAACATCCTTGGCAGGGAATCTGCTTGGTGTCTGGTGTTCCTTGAGATAGCACGTGAAAACCTTTGTGAATCGGTGTTTAAGTGTTTGTTTTGATCAACAAGGTAATTCAAGCTTCAAATTTTGGCAGCCTGTTTCAATACGTGGCAGAACATTATTGCATCCCTAATCGAGAGTAGCAGAGGCTTGGCTAAAATCAGCATTGTCCCTTTTGTTAGCTGGATCATTTTGGAATGTGCTCCCTCTGTGTGCGCATCTCGTAGCTATCTGTAATGTGGAGAGGGTGGATTTTTAGCTACACAAAAATGCAGGTGGAAGGTTGCTTTGAAGAGTAAGTTAGCATGCTATGTTTAGCATGACTTTTGCGCAGGTAGCAGGTCCATCTAATATGCAAGATCACCTCTTGCTCTGAGCTGGTTCACATGGGTGAAGTGAGGACAGGATGGTAGGTTTTTGACCAATTTTGTCCTGCCTGTTGTTTTCAGACTAGCCCTTTGGGCATATGAGTTTTGTGTTCTTCATTGCATTCAAGTGACAAAAGTCTGTGCAACCGACATGAAAAAATAGAATTTAAACTAAGTATTTATATATAGAAATATAATATTAAATGGGAAGTAGCTCTAAATGTGAATTCTTTTTAGCATGAATGGGTGACATTCTCTGCTAATAGTTGCAGTGGCAAAGCTCTCATTAGGAAACAAAGAAAACTGACAACACGGTGAAGGGCGTGGAACTCATAATTGTCTTTATTCTAATCTTTGCCTAGTTGCTTGCTTGGGTTTTCTTAGTCCTAATAATTTAGTCTAAAATCAAGCAAAGAGCAATAGCTGGCATATTTGAGCTACACACACATTGCAAAATGCAATGAGGCAGCTTGTGAAACGCACACATGCTGTAGATGTTCTTAACCTTCATTGTGTGTGTATCTACAGGCACCAATTTCACCTGAGGTGAGGAGATGGAGAAGCGTAGGGCTTGGTTGTGTGCAGGATGTCAGAGAAGTAGCTCTAAATGGGCTATGACAGCAGGGGCATGCAAATAAGCAGAAATAAGCAGTGGAGTGGAAATTACTGAGATGAGAAGGAACAGAAAGGTCTGCAACACCTTAATGCTCGCCTGAAAGGCAGCCCGTATCCGTTCCAGTTAATATCTGCTTCCAGACCTCCTGTCCTCATCTTTGCACAATCTGTGTGCTGGTACTGCCGCTGGCCTTGTTTGAGCTCACACATCTAACCAGTGCCACTCGTGACTTGTGAAATAATGCATGGCCAACTCTCTCAGAGATGATTTTTTTGACAGCTTGCTTGAAACTGTTCTGCCACAGCCTCCTGATGAGGCAAGCTATTTAAAATCCAGGGAGAAAGCTTCAGCCCCCCACTTCCACGCATGAGAGCCGTACAGTCCTGCAGCTCCATTTGGCACACGTGGCAGAGTGGGATAACAATGTGTGCTGTAACCTTTAATGGAGTACCTTTTGAAGAAAGAAGCAACTTTAGAAGCTTCTTAACCCTATCTTCGTTCCCCAATAAAACCCACTGCTTATTCCTTGTAGTAGCTGTGGTGAATCATTAATTTTAAAAAGATGTCCAGTTTTTTAGTTTCCCAGCTTTGGCCACTGTTGACTGTGTTGTTCCAGTCAACAAGAGAGGAGAAAGCCAGGCTTTTGCAAGGGTCCTTTCAACATAGGGGTGATTACACAGCAAGTGCAGGACAACGGGGGGATCAGGCCCAGCCAACATGGGTTCATGAAGGGCAAGTCCTGTTTAACCAA